>CM060253.1:20295668-20376192 GCA_030684275.1 Acipenser oxyrinchus oxyrinchus | reverse complement strand
TTGTCTCCCAAAAGCATTCACTGGAAGACCACAGTGGCCCCTACTGTTATTTTAATGTTGTTTTTCCCCATTTTCTTCTGCCACCTGGTGGCAGGAATAATGAAGTGCTAATGATTACAAGTTTTTGAGAACATTCGTAATTGTTTCCATGCAACACAGTTAAAACAGAATGTGCGTGTTGTAGACTCTGAGCTATATTAGCTCCCTTTTTACTCTTTTTTTTTTTTTTTTTTCCTCAGGAAATTTGTGGTTACCAAAGATAATGTGGCGCTTATGTACCATGCCCCTGGAAAGAGGAGAGAGTTCAATGCTTTTGTGCTTGACAAGAGCTATTATGGGCCGTACGATGAGACTACTTGCATAGACTGGACTGATGATTCAAAGTAAGTATAAGTGCTCTTACTACATGTACAAATGCAATGTATTTGTTGCTCTAATCTCAGTCTTTGTCAATAGAAGGTAATTGGTATTGGTAACCTAAAGAAAGTTGTATATACTGTAGAATAATGAAAAGCAGTTTGTACTAATGGTTTTATTTTCATATGATGCAGGTGTTTTGTTGTTGGAAGCAAAGACATGACCACATGGGTGTTTGGAGCTGAGCGGTGGGCAAACCTGGTGTATTACTCACTGGGAGGGCACAAGGATGTAATAGTTGGGTGCTTCTTTGAAGAGGACAGCCTTGATGTAAGTCTAGTGCAATTTGATTTGACACTTAGGACAGTAAAAGTCTTTGTCTCTGTTAAGAATACACATACTTTTCAATGGTATGACATGAAATTGCCTGGGGAAATGCATTAAAGACTTCAACTTATTCTCTGAATTTTTTTTGAGAACCTGCTTCGTCAGTGTGAATAAGCATTCACATTTATGATGACAACCTGGAACTGAACTCTAGGCCATGCTTATATGTTGTACATTTGTCATTACAGCTGTACACTGTAAGTCAGGATGGAGCATTAAGTGTGTGGCAGTGTGACACGGAGCTTGAGGGACTAAAACCCAGACCCCCGAAGCAAACACCAACCGTCCACACAGAGGAGGATGCCGAGGTTGTGAAATGCGATGAGTATAGGGTGCCCAGAGGAGAGGAGATTAGAGGGAACGCCAACAGCCAGGAGCAGGAGGGCAGTGGAAAGGTCAAATATAGACGACAGGGAAAGTAAGTAACCAAAAGCTTTTTGGAACAGTGTGTCACTTTTTTTTATATTGGTCTCTAAGGTTCACCAAGAGTTACTAATTCTTTCATTTCTTACCTCACAAAGTGAACTCCCAGTTTCCATGTTGCTTGGTGGAGAAACAGATCTTACCCAGAGAAAATTGATATAATCCTTTTCCGCGCCATAACCAGTGTCCCTTCTCCATAAAAACCCTAGTTTGCTCTTTAGTAGTGTACAATCTACTCTCTTAATTAAAATGCCTTACATTCAATTCTGAGTCTGTGGTTGCAGTTACTGTAATTAATAAAATAATTAGGGATTACAACTATGATGTCCCTGGACTAGATTATATTATAAACAAGTGTTATTTGCACAAGTTAAACCCTGTTAGTCCTTAGTATGTATCTACTTTACCTTGTGCATTAAAGCATTTTAAAAGAAAACCAAAACAGATGTGCTTTCTCTATGAAATGAGTGTTCTTTAATTTAAGTAATGCCTGTCATTATTAAAGCATAGCTAAATGTATAATTCATTTGAAATTACAAAACTCTTAGTACTGTACAATATAACTTTTTTGTGAATT
The DNA here is from genome assembly GCA_030684275.1 of Acipenser oxyrinchus oxyrinchus. NCBI lineage: Eukaryota > Metazoa > Chordata > Actinopteri > Acipenseriformes > Acipenseridae > Acipenser > Acipenser oxyrinchus. The sequence goes on along the minus strand of CM060253.1, from coordinate 20,374,448 downwards.
ATATGTTGTAAAAGAGCTGCACTCACTCACGTTTGTTTGCCCCTTTTAAACTGAGACCCGACACATAGAATTGCATTTGTACCACTTTTTCACGCACTCTTAATGAAACACAATAATAACCACAAACAAACAAAGTCTAGCTCCTTACGGAGCACTGCCTAGACATAGGAACACCCTAACTAACTACCGGAGAGCTAAGCTGTTTACCTACGAACATAAACAAATAACCCCTGCGGTACAGCTTCTCAAGGGACACGATTTACCTACGTTTGTGACTGCTCGGAACCAGTGCACACTGCCTCCTGCTTCCTTTTACTCAGCGGCCCTGAGCAGACTGACAGCTGCCTTTTTATATTGCTCAGCTGGCTTTAATTTACAATAATGCCAGCCGGAAAACAATTCCACAATTAACAAAACAAAAAATAAACGTTTGCACGCGTTTGAGGGCCAATCAGATGCCTCCCTGATGGTATTGCATGATGGATAAGTATCTGCCTGTACTTCTCAGCATTGAGGAGACCATTAATTGTGACCAAATCCCCAACTCCATTTGCAGAAATGCAGCCCCAAACTTGCAAGGAACCTCCACCATGCTTCACTGTTGCCTGCAGACACTCATTCGTGTACGCTGTCCAGCCCTTTGGCGAACAAACTGCCTTCTGCTACAGCCAAATATTTCAAATTTTGACTCATCAGTCCAGAGCACCTGCTGCCATTTTTCTGCACCCCAGTTCCTGTGTTTTCGTGCATAGTTGAGTCGCTTGGCCTTGTTTCCACGCCGGAGGTATGGCTTTTGGCGCAAGTCTTCCATGAAGGCCACTTCTGACCAGACTTCTCCGGACAGTAGATGGGTGTACCAGGGTCCCACTTTTTTCTGCCAGTTCTGAGCTGATGGCACTGCTGGACATCTTCCGATTGCGAAGGGAAGTAAGCATGATGTGTCTTTCATCTGCTGCAGTAAGTTTCCTTGGCCGACCACTGCGCTTCACGGTCCTCAACGTTGCCGTTTCTTTGTGCTTCTTCAAAGAGCTTGGACAGCACATCTGGAAACCCCTGTCTGCCTTGAAATTTCTGCCTGGGAGAGACCTTGCTGATGCAGTATAACTACCTTGTGTCTTGTTGCTGTGCTCAGTCTTGCCATGGTGTATGACTTTTGACAGTAAACTGTCTTCAGCAACCTCACCTTGTTAGCTGAGTTTGGCTGTTCCTCACCCCATTTTATTCCTCCTACACAGTTAATGATTGTGTTTCAACCTACATATTGAATTGATCATTAGCACCTGTTTGGTATAATTGTTTAATCATACAGCTGACTATATGCCTACAAAATCCCTGACTTTGTGCAAGTGTACCTAGAAGAATTGATGCTGTTTTGAAGGCAAAGGGTTGTCACACCAAATATGGATTTGATTTAGATTTTTCTTCTGTTCACTCACTTTGCATTTAGTTAATTGATAAATATAATCTATTAACATGTCTATTTTTGAAAGCATTCTTACTTTACAGCATTTTTTCACATCTGCCTAAAACTTTTGCACAGTACTGTGTGTATATGTATATATAATTATATATATATATATATATATATATATATATATATATATATATATATATACACACACACACACACGCTTTCTGGTTTTCATTTTACTTTCTATCTTTACTTCCCTGTAAAAGTGACACCTAATTATCTGACACCTAGTTACCTAATCCCTACGTGATACTTTCGAAATTAGCTTAATGTCTTTATTTCCTGCTACGCAAATTAGTTCAACATGTTAAGACACCATTGCAAAACCCATTAGGTTAACACTTTTTTGTACTGTAATGTGGTTTATTACATTAAAATACTAAAAAGGCGTGAGGATGGGGGTAGATATGATGGATGAGTCAATGCTATAGAGTGCCATGGAAAATGGTTTAAGTCCTGGAAAATTATTCTTAGCCAAGGGTGGGAACCCTGACTAGGTATTCAGTACATATTTTACTGAAGCACTACAACCGCTGTAGGTCCCCCCCGTCCCCCCAGTGCTTTGGATACTATACCTGCTCCATACACGGCAGTGACTCCATATAGAGTTGCTACATATAACGATTTGGTAGTAGATTTTAATACAACAGCTTTTGTTTACATAATATTCATTATACAAATCAAAAGATCCAATTTTTGTATGCGACTGACTTTTAATGCGTGAATGAACATGATGAACCTTTGAAGGTTTAAAATTACCTTTGAATTACTGGCTAGTGAACAAACCTTCGAACACAGCCCTAAATGTCTTGCATATTGCGCACACAGGGGCCACACCCCCCTGCCCCTGCTGCTATGCTGTCTCTGCCTGCGTTCTGAGCAATATAACAATGGCTTTTATTACTTTTTGAAAACAAACGAATATTCGAACGATTATTTAAATTGAGTGAATACTCGAACATGAAAATCCTGTGTTCGTCTCAGCACTAATCACAATAAAATAAGGATCTCAAGACATGTCACATATGCAAAACTTCCAACAATTAGACCATTAAGTTAAAAAGTCTAATAAAGAATATGTTAAATAGCAATTACAGATTTTTAAAAAGTAAAAAAAAAACTAGCTTTTCTCAGTAAAACATAAAAAGAGTTTAAAGCAAAAATTGTATGAAATTAGAATTTAAAAAGGACAAAAAAAAATTTAGATTGATAAATGGGAACACTACATTATTATTATTATTTGGTACATGTCACACACTATGTTTATTTATTATTATTTGTTTATTTAGCAGACGCCTTTATCCAAGGCGACTTAGAGACTAGGGTGTGTGAACTATGCTTCAGCTGCAGAGTCACTTACAATTACGTCTCACCCGAAAGACGGAGCACAAGGAGGTTAAGTGACTTGCTCAGGGTCACACAATGAGTCAATGGCTGAGGTGGGATTTGAACCAGGGACCTCCTGATTACAAGCCCTTTTCTTTAACCACTGGACCACACAGCCTCCTAAGAGAAACAACGAAAGGCCTTCAGATAAAGACATCCACACTCACAGCAGACACACAAACAAAACTCCTAGAATTGCCCCTCAGTGGGATCTCTTCTTTTGCACTGGTCTGAAAGGTCGTGTCCCATATGAAGGAGGCGAGACAGGCAACCTGATCCTGTGTGCTGCTGTGAGAGATCCTGTGATCCTGTGTGCTGCTGCATTCTGCAGTGGGGGGTTTACAAAAAGCAGTTGTCTTAAGTATCAGCTGATTTAATTGCCTTTTGGAAGGCAAGCCTGCTTCAGTGTGGCCAAGGATCCAGGCCTATAGGCAGGGCTCCGATTTTGTCGCGTTTCTCTGAAAGCAATTTAGTTTCAGGAAAAGGGCATTTTTTCATTTGATTTTTTTATGGCTTTTTTTTTATACTGCTGTAAACGCATGAAAATATATGTTCTTACCTCGTATAACTCCACACACAGAGTGAACTCCCAGTCTCCATGTTGCTTGGGTTGGGAGAAAAGCCGATCTCTTTCCCAGAGATGCTTTATATAATCCTTTTTTGGCGCCAGTTATTGTCCCTCCTCCATAAAGCTCCTCCTTCCTGTCCTGTCCAAATTTGTCCTGCGTATGCTTGGTTAGGACTCGGTATAGTTTTTGGCGTTACGTACTTACATATTTTTTTTTGCCTTTCCTCTTCTCTCTAGCACTGCTAGTTATTCCCGGTGGCTATCCGTCTTTTCACACACATGCCTTCTGTGTGTTCACGGTGTGGTTCTCCTCTCTCACCATCTTGTGGTAGAGAGGTCTGTCTTATATGTGTTGACGTGTCAGGCGCACCTATTCAAAGGGCAAAGGCTCCTTCTTCCCCAGTTCCGCGTTCTGAAAAATCATGCACTTCATCAGCTAAAATGTCAACTAAAAGACAAAGCAGCTCCACAGACAGGAAAATCGTTACCTTCTTGAAGAAGGACTACGCTGCCTCCACTTGCAATATGCGCATTAACAATTATCAAATTCATGCAGCCAAATATCAACACAAATTATGGAGAAAGATGTCTGCTGCCTTACAGACCCCTACTCCAGGGAACGTTGAACTCGCCATGCAGCTTGCAGAAGGGAAAAATACAGCAAAAATACAGCTGCAGGCAGCATGTGATAGCATCGACAACAATGCTAGGGCTGTAGCAAGTGTTGTCTCTGCAAGACGTGTTCTTCAGATGAAGTCATCCTCCTTTACTCCTGACACACAATCCAATATCATGGAGTTACCATTTCAAGGAGACTTACTGTGTGGCACTGACCTCAAGGATTACCTAACAGAGATGAAGGAGGCAAGGCAAGCCATTAGATCCTGCTCAACAACTGGCAGAGGCATACCACCTAATAGGGGTTATTTTAATAGGCAAAGGTTTTTCAGGCCTCAGGCAACACAATCAACCTTTGGAGGACAGAGCCGGTAGCAAAGGGGATAAGGCTCCAGGCCATACGGATCCTTCCGTGGCTTTGCCAGAGGTAGAGGCTACATTCTCCTGACATTTTCCCGGTCAGCAACCGGTGTCGGTCCACCCCTCACTTCTGCCAGCATGGGGAAGAGTTTCATATTTTTTAAACAAGTGGCAGAAAATAACATCAAACCCCTGGGTCCTGGGGCTCATACAACACAGCTACAAAATACCATTCCGGTTCCAACCACCAGCAACAGGGAACATCTGGACACGACTGGACTGGACAGGTCCACAAGGGGTCTTTCTACAACAGGAGATAAAATCCATGCTCCTTTCCCGTGCCATAGAACTGGTCCCCTCATCTTCGCAGAGGCAGGGCCACTACTCCAGGTATTTTTTAATACTCAAAAAGAACGGGAAGTTGAGACCCATTTTAGACCTCAGAAGCCTGAACAAATACATCTTAACAGAAAAGTTCAAAATGGTCTCTTTGGACACTGTCATCAAGGCAGTTCAACCTGGAGACTGGATGGTCTCTATAGACCTCAAGGATGCCTATTTTCATCTTCCCATACACAACAATTACGGGAAATACCTTTGTTTTGCCATCAAGGACGACATGTACAAATTCAAGGTGCTTCCCTTCGGGATCTCCACAGCCCCCAGAGTATTCACCAAGGTGATGGTAGAAGTCGCCTCACATCTATGAAACAAGGGCATCCACATTTATCCCTACATCGACGACTGGTTAATACGGGCCCCATCCAGGGAAAGGGCTTTGGAACACAGAGACACAGCCCTTCAACTGTTTCAAGACCTGGGTTTATTAGTAAACAGAGAAAAATCCTTTCTTTTCATAGCACAGTCTTTGGTGTTTTTGGGGGCCCATTTCAACACGCTATCAGGGAAGGTGTATCTCACAAAAGAGAGAGTGACCACCATTTGACAACTTATGGGTCATTTCAATGTGGGAGCCAGGCTATCAGCATATTTGTTTTCAACAGTTCCTGGGGAACATGGCAGCAGCAGTTCCTCTGGTAAGAGACGCAAAATTACACGAGACACCCACAACATTGTCTCCTTTCTTCATGGAACCCAACTCTTCCAGACTTGCATCGCATCAAAGTGTCTTTGGAAGCGGCAACAGAAGCAAGATGGTGGCGATTCTCACCCCGAGTAACAGGCGGGCTACAGCTGTCTCAACAACATCCGACACTCCACCTGTATACAGACGCCTCCCTACTAGGGTGGGGAGCACACCTACAGGAAGCACAGGTACAGGGAATCTGGTCACCGAGACAAAGAAACCTCCACATAAACCATCTGGAGCTTTTAGCAATCTTCCTGGCACTGAAACACTTTGCACCACTTTTAAAACAAGAACACGTGCTAGTTCTTACCGACAACACCACGTCAGTAAAATGCATTAATCACCAGGGAGGCACAAAGTTGTGGGAACTATGCCTCCTGACCTTAAGGATCTGGAATTGGTGCAGGACACAGGTGGCTTACCTACCCAGACTCAACAACATTCTGGCAGACCATCTGAGCAGAGAGAGGTTGCCTCACGAATGGCAAATCCGGCAACAGGTTTTACAATGGATTTTCCACAGGCTGGGTCAACCACATGTAGACCTATTTGCCACAGCAGAAAATACCCAACAGCCACTGTACTGCTCCAAGTTCCAAGAAGCAGCAGCCATAGCAGTAGACGGTCTGTCCATTCCATGGTCAACCGGTTTGAAGTATGCATATCCTCCCCTGCTGTTAATTCCAGCTGTGCTCAGAAAGGTGAAAAGAGACCGGGCCAGTCTCATCCTAGTAGCTCCCTACTGGGTGAGGAGATTCTGGTTCTCGGAAATACTAGAGATAGCAGAAGCCTGGCCATACACTTACCAGTGACCTGCAATCTGCTGTCTCAGAACAGAGGGAGCATGCTGCACAACAATCCATCATGGTTACAACTAGCTGCTTGGAAATTGAGTGGCGGCAGTTATTAGATCATTGATGCACCCTATTTCCAGATCTTCAGAGACAGGATTGTCTGCAGACCTAATCCTCAGTTTCTGTCAAAAGTGGTGACACAGTTCCATCTACATCAGATCATAACTCTTCCTGATTTTTTCCCAAAACCGCATAAATCAAAATCAGAGGCCAGACAGCACTTAATTGGTGTCAGAAGAGCACTAACTTTCTACATTCATAGAACCATCAACAAAAGACCATCAGGACAGCTCTGTAGCTTTCAATTCACAAAATCAAGGTCAACCTGTCTCCAAACAGACAATCTCCAGGTGGATTACATCTTGCATCGAGTTTTGCCATGACCTGGACAAGAAACTGGTTCCAGTACCGGTAAAAGCACACTCAGTGAGAGGGGTAGCTACTACATGGGCACATTTAAAACCTGTCCCATTTCAAGACATTTGCAATGCAGCCACGTGGGCCTCCTCCGAGACCTTTACAAAACACTACAACTTAAAGGTGTCTTCTTCTCAGCCGACTTTTGCTCACTCCGTATTATCTGTGGCTTCGGGCACTACTATCTAACCTACCACCCTTTTTCTACTTCCTATGGTAAGAACATAAGAAAGTTTACAAATGAGAGGAGGCCATTCAGCCCATCTTGCTAGTTTGGTTGTTAGTAGCATATTGATCCCAGAATCTCATCAAGCAGCTTCTTGAAGGATCCCAGGGTGTCAGCTTCAACATTATTACTGGGGAGTTGGTTCCAGACCCTCACAATTCACTGTGTAAAAAAGTAGGGTTCACTCTGTGTGTGAAGTTCATTATACAAGGTAAGAAGACGAAGATTACCTGCTATCTGTGATTACCTTCGTAGAATGATGAACTCCACACACCTATATCCCACCCTCCTTCCCCCTTTCTTGGTTTCACTGGGTAATTGGTTTGGAAATTTGGACATCAATACTCCAGGAAGGGGAGGCTTTATAGAGCAGGGACATTACCTGTGCCAAAAAAGGATTATATTAAGGATCTCTGGGAAAGATCGGCTTTTCTCCTGACCCAAGTGACATGGCGACTGGGAGTTCACTCTGTGTATGGAGTTCATCATTCTACGAAGAAACCATATTACAGGTAATCTTCGTCTTCTAAATAAATCTACACAACACATCTGTATTGTCGAAACTGTATAAATAAATGCCACGTTCATACTGTACAGAACTTATTCATTAACTAAGAGCAGGACGGATGGGGGGGAATAAGGCAACTGGCCTTGAGTGTTCTCTGCACACTGATCCTTAAGTGTAACAACATAGCCATAAATGCATTTGAATGCTTGAATATAGAATATTAAAATTAAAACCAATAAATGCAGTGCTTACCTTACTGAACCTTACTTACTCGATAGTTTAAAAAAAATAGAGAACAATGTTTAACATACTGTTTTTAAACTGGAACTGTATACAAGGCTGTTCAGTTTATTTGTTCATACAGTGCCTTGAAAAAGTCTTCACACACTTGAACATTTTTCACATTCTGCTGCCTAAAAAATACAATTAAAAATGCATTAAAGTTGGAGTTTTGTTTCACTGATCTGCAGAACATCATCTACACTTTCAATGTGAAAGAACAATTATAGAAATATTCAAAAAGTAATTGATTGCATAAGTCTTCACGCCCCTTGAGTCAATACTTGGTGCAAGCCCCTTTTGCAGCAATAACAGCCATGAGTCGTTTTGGATAAGTGTCTACCAACTTAGCACAGCAGGATGGTGCAGTTTTTGCCCATTCTTCTTGGCAGAATAGCTCAAGCTCTTTCAAGTTGACTGGGGATCGTCTGTGGACTGCAGTCTTCAAGTCTTGCCACAGATTTTCTATATGATTCAGGTCTGGGCTTTGACTAGGCCACTCAAGGACATTCACTTTCTTCTTGCTGAGCCACTCCATTGTTGCTTTTGCTTTGTGCTTAGGATCATTGTCCTGCTGAAAGGTGAATCTTTTCCCCAGTCCCAGGTCTCTGGCACTGGAACAGGTTTTCCTCCAGGATCTGCCTGTACTTTGCACCATCCATCTTCCCCTCGATCTTCACAAGCCTCCCTGTCCCCGTTGCTGCAAAGCATCCCCAAAACATAATGTTGCCACCACCATGCTTTACTTTAGGGATGGTGTTAGCAGGGTGATGTGCCGTGTTTGGTTTACGTCACACATATCGCTTAGCATTGAGACCAAAAAGTTCCACTTTGGTCTCATCAGACCACAAAACCTTCTCCCACATGTGTGCAGTGTCCCCTAAGTGTTTCTTTGCAAAAGCTATGTGGCACATCATGTGGCTTTTTTTCAGCAGTGGCTTCCTTCTTGCCACTCTCCCATACAGGCCATGTTTGTGGAGTACTCTTGAAATTGTTTAACAGTCAACATTTTCCCCAATCTCAGCCAGAGATCTCTGTAGTTGTTTTAAAGCAATCTTAGGCCTCACAGTGACCTCCCTCAGCAGTTTCTTAAGCCACGGCTACTGACCTTGGAGGGACGGCCTGATCGAGGCAGTGTCTTGGTGGTGCCAAACTGCTTCCACTTTGCAATGATGGACCTGACAGTGCCCCAGGGGATATTCAAAGACATTTGAAAGTTTCTTACCGCCTTCCCCCAATCTGTACCTTTCAATAACTTCCCGGAGTTCTTTTGGCAGCTCCTTGTTCGGCATGTTTTGCCATTTGCTTCAAATTCACTTCATACAACAGAAACAGCTTGATTCTTCATCCAGGAGTATTCAAATCAGTTGAACTACTGTGATTGGACACAGGTGGGCTCTATTTAACTTATTATGTGCCTTGTTAAGGCAATGTGTTGTACCTGAGCTAATTTGGGTTTCCTATGACAAAGGGTGTGAAGACTTATGCAATCAAGATTTTTTATTTTTTTAAATTTAATTACTTTTTGAATATTTCTATAATTGTTCTTTCACGTTGAAAGTGTAGATGTTGTGTAGATCAGTGAAACAAACTCCTAGTTGAATGCATTTTGAATTGTATTTATTAGGCACCAGAATGCGAAATGTTCAAGGGTGTGAAGACTTTTTCAAGGCACTTTATTTACTTGTTAGTTCAGCGAGGGTTGTAGGCTTCAGGCAGTGCCTCAATGAGAATGCACAACTCCATACACTGAAAAACTTATTTCGACATTGCAAGTATTGCAGGTTACAGCGAGACACTGTGTAACCATTTGCTGTAGGTGAGGGAAACACTCACATTCGCTACCGAGTGTGAGCATACACAAGAACATTAATAAAACACTTAAAAAATGCGCTTGCGGGAACTGCGATTTGGAACACTGGTGATTTTACAGGTTTCAGAAGTTCGTTTCTGCTGCATTTACTGTAAACATTATGCGATTTCTACAGTAAGTTGTATTTTTTTTGTTTTAATATTTTAATATGCTTGATTAAAATATGCAAATAACAATAATGTCATTTACTTGAACAACATAGCTGAAAGTAAAAGTCTAATACATAAATATCAAGTTATAGGTACAGTATATGAAATGGAGAAACATGGAAACTACTTCAAATGGAAAAGAATAATGTTGAAATGGAAAAACACTTTGGTGTACAAACTACATACACAATGCTTTTGGATATTTCTTATTCATTTTATTACAACAGCTTAGCACAAACCGACATACCACTTCCTTAGGAGATTAGCATGAGTTACAATAGGAAATCTGGAGCAGCTTCCCTTTTTGGCTGGTGCTTGCAGTCTGCCACAAAACACAGCAATGTGTTTGTAGTACCCTGGACAAGGGTAAAAGTTACTAACGTAGATTGTATACACTATTTAAGACCTTCAATGTAGTAATGTGGCATCTTAATTTTGCCAGAACGTGTCACCATGAGAGCCACTCGGATCGATGAGCCAACTATACAGCTGGTGCGCGTTGGAGACAGAGTAAAAAGTTTCAAAGTGAAAGCAAACGCAGAGTTAACCCATTCATTAATGCCTACATGTTTATACCGTTTATACCGAAAGTTTTAAACATAATATGAATAAAATAACCTTGACTCTCTGGTGCCTTCTATTCATTCTTGTGCGCTGGAAAGGAAATGTGTGATTTTTTTTTTTTTTTTCTCAACCAAAAGTCAAATATCATGAACTGTGACAAATTACATTTCTGGTGGTTACGGTTCTTTTTCGGAAGCATGTGCATATAAGCTATATAAAAATATCATTATTTTTATCAAAAAGCCCCTAACCTCTCACTTGCTTTCAGCACCTATGTGTGCAAACCTGACATCTTGATATTTCGGACAACCTGTCTACCTCCAGACATGTACCGTAGCCATAACTTAACAATTTAAACAGGCAGTGTATGCCATTGACGTGTTAAGTAAGGGACACAGATCATTTGCATATCTCTGACAATTGGTTAGAAACAATCTCTCTGCAACAATCTGTGATGGTAAATCATATCAAAAAGCATAACTGGCCAGTAAAATAACCAAGCAGTAGTTTTATAAATTGCTTGTTAAATACTGCTCAGTAATTTTTTCTAATGGCCAGAAATTACTGCCATCTTTTATGGATATGGGCCCAGATCTTCTAAAAATTGGTTTAATTTCAAACCTTATTGTAAATGTTGATCCAAAATGGAAAATTACCTATATGGTAACAATATCCTGGGAGACAGTCAGCATGGTTTTAGGAAAGGGAGATCGTATCTAACTAACCTGCTTGACTTTTTTGAGGATGCAACATTGAAAATGGATAATTGCAAAGCATGCAAAGTGGTTTATTTAGATTTCCTGAAAGCTTTTGACAAAGTCCCGCATAAAAGATGAATTCTCAAACTGAACACAGTAGGGATTCAAGGACATGCATGCACATGGATTATGGAGTGGTTAACATGTAGAAAACAGAAAGTATTTATTAGAGAAGAAACCTCAAAATGGAGCAAGGTAACCAGTGGTGTACCACAGGGATCAGTATTAGGTCCTCTGCTATTCCTAATCTACATTAATGATTTAGATTCTGGTATAGTAAGCAAACTCGTTAAATTTGCAGACGACACAAAAATAGGAGACACTGTTGCAGTAGCAAAGGTCATTCAAAATGATCTAGACAGCATTCAGAACTGGGCAGACACATGGCAAATGTGTAAAGTATTGCATGCAGGCAATGAAAATGTGCATTATAAATATCATATGGGAGATACTGAAATTGAAGAAGGGAACTATGAAAAAGACCTAGGAGTTTATGTTGACTCAGAAATGTCTTCCTCTAGACAATGTGGGGAAGCTATAAAAAAGGCCAACAAGATGCTCGGATATATTGTGAGAAGTGTTGAATTTTAATCAAGGGAAGTAATGTTACAACTTTACAATGCATTAGTAAGACCTCACCTAGAATATTGTGTTCAGTTCTGGTCACTTCGTTACAAAAAGGATATTGCTGCTCTAGAAAGAGTGCAAAGAAGAGCAACCAGAATTATCCCAGGCTTAAAAGGCATGTTGTATGCAGACCGGCTAAAAGAATTGAATCTATTCAGTCTTGAACAAAGAAGACTATGCGACGATCTGATTCAAACATTCAAAATCCTAAAAGGTATAGACAATGTCGACCCAGGGGACTTTTTTGACCTGAAAAAAGAAACAAGGACCAGGGGTCACAAATGGAGATTAGATAAAGGTGCATTCAGAACAGAAAATACGAGGACTTTTTTACACAGAGAATTGTGAGGGTCTGGAACCAACTCCGCAGTAATGTTGAAGTTGACACCCTGGGACCTTCAAGAAGCTGCTTGATGAGATTCTTGGATCAATAAGCTACTAACAACCAAACGAGCAAGATCGGCTGAATGGCCTCCTCTCGTTTGTAAATTTTCTTATGTTCTTATCCTGAGTTAAAGGAATGTCTTCAGCTTTTTGGTTATGACTGTTCTTGATGACCAACAAAGTTCTTGTAAAATATATTGTAAAAATATAATCTATATTAGTCAAATAGCAAGACCTTAAAATGTCCCCTCAAAATCATTCAAAAAAATGTGTAACATGACTTAAACACGACCGTTATTGTTTTTCCTTGAACAGGTATTTTTTTAATAAGGAAGGCGAGTTCAACAACCTAACATCTGCTGCCTTCCACAAGAAAACACATATCCTGGTGACCGGCTTTGCTTCAGGGATATTTCATCTTCACGAGCTGCCAGAGTTCAACCTCATCCATACCCTCAGGTGAGCACATTGCCCATTCCAGACCCCAATACAGTAGACAGGATCAGTTACCTTTTTCAGTCCCACTGGACCCTTGCATAACACTGCCACAGAAACAGATAGAAGTCCAAATACAGGGACACATTAGCATTGTAACTGTTCTACAATCCTTGCAGATTTTATGTGTTTCTGAATAGGAAAACCCTATTTCAAGTCTCTTCTAAAATATAATTGTGCTTATAATAAATAAATAAATACATAGATACAGGTAGTGGACAAAAAAATGGAAATACCAATGTAAAGTCACTTAATAGGGCACTGTGCCACTATGGTATCCCGCTCTGTGGAGTTCTCGGCGGACCGTTTTTGATGAAACTGGCTACTCGTGCCCCAGGTTGAAATTTGCAGTCAACTGATCTGCAGTTGCTCATCTGTTTTGCCTTGCACTTCGAATTAATGCACGGATATCACAATCCTGGAGTATGCGCTTCCGCCCACTGTTGCCCTTTGCTGATTATGTCTTTCCCTCAGAGATCACCTTAGACACCTTTGCTCGTGAAACATCAGCAAGTTGAGCTGTCTTGGTCACTGAAGCTCCTGCCAAACACGCCCCAACAATCACCCCTCTTACAAAGTCACTGAGGTCTCCTCTTGCAGCCATGCTAGCCATAATTATAGACAACCATGCCTGTCCAGCATTTTTATACATGACCCTAAGCATGCTGAGATGTTATTTTGCTTAATTAACGCATGTGGAAGCCCTTGCTTTGAATATACTTGGTGTCCCTCATTTACCCAGGTGTTTCCATTTTTTGTCCACTACCTATACATGTATGTATGCATGCATACATACATTCAAGCAATACAGTTGTTTTGGGGTTTTTGTAGAATATATCCTGTTAACTTCTTCGGGTTTCTTACAGTTTGAACCATTAAGCAAAGTTTTGTAATGGTCAGAATATATATATATATATATATATATATATATATATATATATATATATATATATATATATATATATATATATATATATATATATATATATATATATATATATAGGTTCTGGGAGAAAAAAATATATATATATATATATATATATATATATATATATATATATATATATATATATATATATATATATATATATATATATATATATAATTAATTATCTGGGGAAAAAAAAAAAAATATATATATATATATATCTCTCTATCTATCTCTTTCTTTTTTTTTTTTTTCCCCAGAATCTAATGCAACAATATTATGATTAAGTTCTTAAGGATCATGTTCGGTCATTTTAGGTTTAAAATATATAATTTAAATACTTTAGGATATTGTTTGAACAAAGACCTGGACTAACACTACCCATGACAAAAAGAATGCTCATACTGTAACCCTAAGCTATGGAAAATTCCATCCAATTATTTATTTATTTATTTTTGTATCTTTCAAACTAAAAGAAGGCTCTGCCAAAAGGGCATTGTGCATTTTTAAAAAGGTATTTACAGGAAGTATTTTATTGTCAGTATTTCAGACCAGAGGATCGCATCAATCTCCATCAACAGTATGGGTGACTGGATTGCTTTTGGTTGTGCAGGTATGTTGAAATTTTAATAAACTAGAACAGTGGTTCTCAAACTTTGCTGCACTGCGACCCCCTCCTAGCATTAAAAGTGAATACACGACCCCACTGCCCTGTGTTATTGCAGAATAGTTATTGATAAGTAAACCATACATTGCAAGACAATATCAACAAATCTAATATATAGCCATTAAGTTATTTTTAATTCACAATACAAATCGCAAAAATTTACAGCCAAAAGTACAAATAATTTTAACATTATTAACTTAATGGGAGGGGTGAGCATGCATGGGTGAACACAGAAAAGGCACGAGTGCTTTCAGAGCTGCAGATGATAGGTCTGGATATTCTTGTCACACACAAATCCAAAAGTAAGCAAGAGGTTGTTCCTTTTCAGGGAAGTACCATCGAAACTGAACCTGAAGGCTATCCAGGTGGCTGACGATAATGGGTTGCAAGTCACTCTTTGACAAGGCACTCATCCAAAAAGTTATCTAGTAAAAAGAATGCTTCCAGGTGACATGGTTTACGCGATTGTACCACAAGGACAGCTTCTTGATCCAGCTTTAGATTTAGTCAGTGAGAGAAAGGACAGATGTGTCTCATCCTTGGAGTGACTTATTAAGAATATTTAAGCGATCAAAAATATCTGCCAGATAAGCTAGCAAAGCAAGTCATTTAGCATCTACAAGCTTTTTGGGTGTGTTTTTTTTTTTTTGTTTTTTTTTTGTTTTTTTTTAACTGCTGATCGGGTCCTTGTTGTGGCACCACGTTTGCTGCAGTGCCACTCTTCCCCTTCATTACTCCCGTTTCCAACACTTTTCTTCAGAAAACTGTCAATTTTTAGATATTTATAAAGCAACTTTTTGAACTTGCGTCACCACAAAAATCACAGAGGCTGGACTAAACACTACACAAGTGCATTCCGTTGATTGGCTGACATGGCAAGTTGGTTGCTAGGCAACCAGTTCAGAACATTCAAGCAAAGGCAGGTAGGGCGATGGACTCCGTGGGAGTAAAGACTGACTAAAAAGTGCCAATAATTATTATGATGAAATAATGTAACATTTCTTAAACTAAAATAGTTTTTTAAATTGCGCAGGGACCCACAGTTTGAGAACCGCTGAACTATAAAATCAAATCCTGTTTGTGCAGGGCTTGAAGTTAACTTTTCCATAGCACCCAGGGCTAATGGATGGAAAAATCCACCAACCCCACACACATTTCACTTCTCCAGTATAATGTTTGTTGATACACGAAAAATTCACAGTCTGTGTTGCAATGTATGTTTAATATATTAAATAAGAGAACAAGAGAAACTGCATAAACAAGCAACTATTAGAACATTAAAAATTATATTCATTGTGACAATTCAGGCAATACATTTTTTTCTTACATAGCACCTTTCACAATAAATCGCCTCAATGCGTTTACATAAATTTAATACACAAAACAATTTAGAAAAATAGTAAAAGATGATCAAATACCCTTTTAAAATATATACATAAAATAATTTGAATTCTTACTTTAAAAACGTAATAAAATAAGTAGTATAAAAATAAAGTAGCATGAAATAGGATGATACATTTCCCTTTAAAATATTTATGCTCAATTATAAAAATGTGTTTTTAATCTTACTTTAAAGGCAGCAAGAGATGGTGCCTCCTTTACAAATCGCGGCAGATCATTCCACAACTTTGGGGCTCTAAAGCTGAATGCTCTGCCACCTGCCGCCTTTCTCTTTATCCATAGAATACTAAACCTTCATCCTGTGATCTGAGAGTGACTAGTGACACATTGGATCAGCAAATCTTTTAAAAATAGAGGCACAAGGCCATTTAAAGCTTTATAAGTTAACACTAGAAGGACCGGAGATATACTCATACCTAGAAGCCCCGCAGCAGTCTTTGACAGCTGTATTCAAAACACTGTAAATAGTATAACGAACAGAGAAACAGTCGGATGTAAAAAAAAATTTTTGAGTACGTTACTTAAACATCTGAAAAACTGAAGCATAAACATGGAATCAGAATAGATTTAGTTAGGAATTTTTGCCACTGATCAACACAAGAAAAGTCCATAATGTCAAAGTGAAAGATAAAATCTACAAATTGTTCTAAATTAATTACAAATATAAAACAGAAAATAATTGATTGCATAAGTATTCATCCCCTTTGCTATGACACACTTAAATAAGCTCTGGTGCAACCAATTGTCTTTAGAAGTCACATATTTAGTTGAATGGAGTCCACCTGTGTACAATTGAGGTGTTTCACATGATTTCAGGTTAAATACACCTGTCTCTGGGAGGTCCCACAGTTGGTTAGTACATTTCCTAACAAAAACGACATCATGAAGACAAAGGAACATTCAAAGAAAATCTGGAATAAGGTTCTTCAAAAGCACCTAATCAGAGGTAGAATATAAGAACATTTCCAAGGCATTGAATATCCCCCGGAGCATCCCCCGTATGTGTATATATACATACGTACACACGCACATGAACATTTATTTTGCAAATCAAAACAAGAAAATGTATGTAAATAAACATCGGAAATGACATCGGTTTATAACATACATATTTATAAAACTGAAATGATAGCAAAACATTTAACTAATAGCAATCGGTTTATTATCAGATGCGCAAAAGCAAATGAACAGCGTAGATAAATAAACTTAGAAAAATACATTTTACAGAAGCGCAGCAGCACAAAAGTTATAAACAAAAAAAACTTTTTTCTTTTTTTTTTTTTTGACAAAATGGTATTCCTTTACCTTGAGTCTAAGGCTGTTCACAATCAATACAGATAATGTGCATCTCCACGCCGCCTTTCTGCACAGGGCACAGCTGTTTGAAGTTTTATTTTTATTGCACTTGCCCACCTGGCATTGGCGTCTCTTGCGGCTCACAGCGGTTGCCAGCTTCAGCTGTGGGTACACGCTTGGCAGCCTCCCTTTGTTCCAAATGCTTCTTGCGAAGTTCCTGTGCTAACTGTAAAATATATTCTGTATTTGGTAAATTCTTCTCTGTGCATTCTTTGTAAAGTACCCAGGAGTTGATGGCTGCTAGGTCAAATACATTTTAAAACACATTTTAAAACAGGCCACCACCGGGAGCCAGCTTTCACTGAATATTATTGAAGGTGTTGTAGCTTTTATAAAGACTAAATCTCCAAATGCTGTTGCAGGTCATTGCATGCTTCACCGTGAAGCACTTGTTGCCAAAAGTATGGATGATGAGTTTAACCAGCTGCTGCAAGAAGTGACAAAAATTGTCATTATGATAAAAGCTAGGCCTCTGAAACACAGAATGTTTGCTGCGCTTTGAAGTGAAATGGGTGCGAGCCACGAGCACTTACTGCTCCACTCTGAAGTACGCTGGCTGTCAAGGGGGGTTGTTATGCAACGAGTGTTTGAACTTCGACATGAGCTGAAGCAGTTCTTATCAACAGAGAATAGCCAACTCACAATTTGTTTTGAAAATCCTACATGGATTCTGAAACTAGTGTACTTGTTGGATATATTTGGACAGTTAAATGCTCTGAATCAAAGCATCCAAGGCCGTGACGTAACCGTATTAAATATGCAAGACAAAGTTAGAGCATTCACTAAAAAAATTGCGCTCTGGGAAAATAAAGTTAATGAAGGAGTGACAGAAATGTTTCCACTTTACATGAAGAACTTAAACATTTGAATTGGATCCCTTTGATTCTGAAATCAATACAAACCTGGACCTGAACAGTCAAAAAATGGGACTTTAAAGATTAAATTCTCTGCTGTTCCATTACCATAATTCTGGATATACATTATGGATGAGTACCCTGTTAGCGAAAAAGCTGTAAGACCTGTTTTACCCTTTGCTACAACATATATGTGTGAGACTGGGTTTTCCACACTGACAGCACTGAAGACAAAGCAGAGAGCACGTCTGTATGTGGAGAGTGACAGACGAATATTATTGTGACAGGGTGACTGGGCGGTGACGTCAGACAGAATCAGGAAGGTAAAAATACTGACACCAGGCACTGCAGTTTGAAAAGAAAGACGCGGCTGGCCGCCGTTTTTATTAACAAATAACAAAAATAAATCAAAGGTTTGAACAAAAAAAACACTGTGCTCACAGAGCAAAATAAAACAGTAAACAAAACAAATCACGAACGCTACAACCGGTCAGGCTGGGCAGTCACCTTCACTGACGCTATCCTTGGTTTAGTTTTGTTTTTAAATAAATTTCTCTCGCTCTCTGCTCGCTCTCTCCTCTCTAACACCCACCACGAGCTGGAGAGCTGCAGGCTTTTTATACAGATGACCATCTCCCGATTAGCAACAAATTAAATCACCTAATTTAATTCGGGAGATGGCCACCTTCTGCACAAGTTTTCTAAATACTGTGTGGATGGGGCTTCCCATCCACGCTACTGAATAATAAGAATAAAAACAAACACAGCTACGCCTTCACATTTACAAAACAACAAAACAATAACAAAACACGTGGCGAGTCGCCGTCATATAAACACAATAACTAAACAAACAAACAAACAAATAAATACAAAATAACACTGGTGGAGGGGGAAACCCTGTTCTAAAATAAATAAACAAATCAATGTACAGGGCACCTCGCCCTGTTACATATCCCCCCCTTGTGCAACGCACACTTGGCCCCAACGACCACCTCCCCCCTCAGTCTCAAAGTCCCGGAAGAGGGGAAGCACAGTGTCCATGGGGGTGGCCATGGTGGGAGGTCCGGCACCCCCCAATTCTTCGTGGCCGGCAGCTCCCTCTTCCGGGGCTCCCGCCACACACTGTCCTGTCGCGAAAGTGCGGCTGGGGAGCTGGTTTCCTGACCTCCCCGCTTCTTCATGGCTGGCAGTTCCCTCCGTGGGGCTCCGGCCACCCAATTTCTGGCAGCGAAACTGCTGCGGGGGGAGCTGGTCTCCTGACCTCCCCCCCACCTTCTTCGTGGCCGCCAGCTTCCCTCTGTGGGGCTTTGGCCTCAGTGTTTCCTACTGAGAAAATGCGGCTGGGGGAGCTGGTCTCCTGACCTCCCCCCCTTTCTTCATGGCCGGCAGCTCCCCTTCATGGTGCTCCGGCCACAGTGTAGTGACCTCAGGTGAAGCAGAACCCCCTGCGACCCCAGGCGAAGCAGGATCCCCAGCGACCCCAGGCGAAGCAGGATCCTCGACGACCCCAGGCGACGGCAGCAGCAGCGGACCCTCGGGAGGCAACGGCAGCAGCAGCAGACCCTCGGGAGGCGACGGCAGCAGCTGCAGACCCTCGGGAGGCGAACTCGGGAGGGGAGCCCCTGGCCATGGAGGCGGCAGCAAGAGCTCCTTCGTACCTTGTACTCTGTGCGGAGCAGCAGACAGCCCCAGGCGATGCGGAGCAACAGGCAGCCCCAGGCGTGGCATCGCCGGGCGGAGCGAGGCTGGCATCCCCGGGCGGAGCGAGGCTGGCATCCCGGCGGGCGAGGCTGGCATCCCGGGCGGTGGCGAACCGGCATCCCCGGGCGGTGTACAACAGGGCGGCAGCGATCCCTCCGGAGGCGACGGCGGCAGCGGACCCTCGGGAGGCGATTGCAGGAGGGGAGCCAGGACCAGCGGTGGTGCTACGTTTGGCCCTCTTCTCAGCCGCGGTGACCCGGCCGTTTTCCCTGCTCCTCTCCCTTAGGTGGTGGTGGTGGAGGCAGAGGCAGCTCCTGCTCCTCTCCCTCAGGTGGTGGTGGTGGAGGCAGAGGTAGCTCCTCCTGCTCTGCTCCTGCCGAAGACGGCAGGGGCTCCTCCCCTTCTGGCTGCAAAAGCGGCAGGGGCGCCTCCCCTTCCGCCTGCTGGCGGAGGTGGGAGCGACACACAGTCCTCCCATGGTGGTGGAGGTGGAACCAGCAGGAACTCTCCCTCTGCTGGCGGAGGTGGGAGCGACACCCAGTCCTCCCACAGCGGTAGAGGTGGAACCAGCAGGTATTCTCCCTCTGCTGCTGGAGGCGGGAGCTACACATAGTCCTCCCACGGAGGTGGAGGTGGAGCCAGCAAGTATTCTCCCTCTGCTGGCGGGTACCTTGGTTGTGGACATTCGGCCTTCCCCCTCTTGGGCTGTGGACGCACCGACTCCACCCTCTTGGGCTGTGGACGCACTGTCTCCCACTCCAGGTCCGTGTCCCCTCTCTGCCTCCTTCTCCTCACCTTCTTTTCTCCCTTGGCCTGTGGAAGTGATGGGGACTGCTGCTCCAGCAGTCAAAACCACCCTGACGCACACCCTCTCCATTGTGTAGGCTTCCCAGAAGCAGGGGTCTTCATAGGGGCAGTCCCCCTGGTCATGCCCAAAACTCCCTGCAGATGACACACAGGGGGGCCCCTTCAGCTCTCCACTGCTCCTGTTCCATGTCCCAGTAAGGGGGGTCCCAGTTGGGTGGGGTCCCGTGACCACCATCTCCTCTCACCTCTCTCCTGCTGCTGCTTCTGGCAGCTCTTCCTCCTCTTTCCTCTCATCCTTCTTCCTCCTCACTCTCCTTTCTCCACAAGTAATAATAATAAAAAAACGAAAAAAATGAAAAACTGCAGTATCCTGCTCTGCCTGCGTCTAGGAGGCGCTGGTGATCCCACTCTAACACCACGTGTGACAGGGTGACTGGGCGGTGATGTCAGACAGAATCAGGAAGGTAAAAATACTGACACCAGGCACTGCAGTTTGAAAAGAAAGACGCGGCTGGCCGCCGTTTTTATAAACAAATAACAAAAATAAATAAAAGGTTTGATCAAAAAAAACACTGTGCTCACAGAGCAAAATAAGAGTAAACAAAACAAATCACGAACACTACAACCGGTCAGGCTGGGCAATCGCCTTCACTGACGCTATCCTTGGTTTAGTTTCATTTTTAAATAAATTTCTCTCGCTCTCGTCTCTCTGCTCGCTCTCTCCTCTCTAACACCCACCACGAGCTGGAGAGCTGCAGGCTTTTTATACAGATGACCATCTCCCGATTAGCAACAAATTAAATCACCTAATTAATTCAGGAGAAGGCCACCTTCTGCACAAGTTTCTAAATACTATGTGGATGGGGCTTCCCATCCACGCTACTAAATAATAATAATAAAAACAAACACGGCTACGCCGTCACATTTACAAAACAACAAAACAATAACAAAACACGTGGCGCGATTTAATGACCAAGCACACCCATCCCATTAGGCATGCAGAACCTAGAGTACTTTGTAAGTAGTATTATTTACTTAAATTTATTTTTATCCTCGTACCTTTTTGTTTTATCATTTAGTTTGTTGTTTGCAATAAGTATACGGTGGTCTGCTCAGTATCTACAAGAAAAAACGTTGGCACTACTTCTGGTCTGCCTTTACGCTACCATATGTCTCTTTTTCTCACGCAGTGAGACATAATGTGTGAAAGTGTATTTTTTGTAGTGATGATATTACCCTTGTAATGTATATGTAGTACATTATATGTAAGTTTTAAAAAAATGTAAGTTGCAATGGATAAAGGTGTCTGCAGCTAAATTACTTAATAATAAAAATGATAAAGATGTCTGCTAATGACTAAATAATACAGATTCATTGGGTGGGGGGGCCTCAGCCAGGATTTGGAATTTTTTGGGGGGCCATGAGCTGAGAAAGTTTGGGAACCCCTGTCTTAGATGTTTGTTCACTGTTACAGTTGATGTATTTATCTATACGTCCCTATGTGTGGTTGCTGCTAACATGTTCTAAGGACCTGTCGTTGTTATGAGTGAATAGGAAAGGGAGATCGTGTATAAATAACCTACTTGACTTTTTTGAGGATGCAACATTGAAAATGGATAATTGCAAAGCATACGACATGGTTTATTTAGCTTTCCAGAAAGCTTTTGACAAAATCCTGCATAAAAGATTAATTCTCAAACTGAACGCAGTAGGGATTCAAGGAAATGCATGCACATGGATTAGGGAGAGGTTAACATGTAGAAAACAGAAAGTACTGATTAGAGGAGAAACCTTAAAATTTGAGGGAGGTAACCAGTGGTGTACCACAGGGATCATTATTAGGTCCTCTTCTATTCCTAATCTACATTAATGATTTAGATTCTGTTATAGTAAGCAAACTTGTTAAATTTGCAGACGACACAAAAATAGGAGGAGTGGCAAACACTGTTGCAGCAGCAAAGGTCATTCAAAATGATCTAGACAGCATTAGAACTGGGCAGACACATGGCAAATGAAATTTAATAGAGAAAAATGTAAAGTATTGCATGCAGGCAATAAAAATGTGTATTATAAATATCATATGGGAGATACTGAAATTGAAGAAGGGAACTATGAAAAAGACCTAGGAGTTTATGTTGACTCAGAAATGTCTTCATCTAGACAATGTGGGGAACCTATAAAAAGGCCAACAAGATGCTCGGATATATTGTGAGAAGTGTTGAATTTAAATCAAGGGAAGTAATGTTAAAACTTTATAATGCATTATTAAGACCTCACCTAGAATACTGTGTTCAGTTCTGGTCACCTCGTTACAAAAAGGATATTGCTGCTCTAGAAAGAATGCAAAGAAGAGCAACCAGAATTATCCCGGGCTTAAAAGGCATGTCGTATGCAGACAGGCTAAAATAATTGAATCTATTCAGTCTTGAACAAAGAAGACTACGCGGCGATCTCATTCAAACATTCAAAATCCTAAAAGGTATAGACAATGTCGACCCAGGGGACTTCTTTGACCTGAAAAAAGAAACAAGGACCAGGGGTCACAAATGGAGATTAGATAAAGGGGCATTCAGAACAGAAAATAGGAGGCACTTTTTTACACAGAGAATTGTGAATAGTCTGGAGCCAACTCCCCAGTAATGTTGTTGAAGCTGACACCCCGGGATCCTTCAAGAAGCTGCTTGATGAGATTCTGGGATCAATAAGCTACTAACAACCAAACGAGCAAGATGGGCTGACTGGCCTCCCCTCGTTTGTAAACTTTCTTATGTTCTTCTTATGTTCTTATGAGTATTCGGGTATTGAAAACTTTTATTCTTGTTATATGGAGGGGAGAGGGGAGGAGAGGAGGCGAGGCAAAGCGCTGGTGTTTCCAGGCCTTTAGGGTGCTAAAAGGCATGGTGCAAACATAGATAGACGGTATAAACATGTAGGCATTAATGAATGGGTTAACTCTGCGTTTGCTTTCACTTTGAAACTTTTTACTATGTCTCCTACGCACACCAGCTGTATAGTTGGCTCATCGATCTGAGTGGCTCTCGTGGCGACATGTTCTGGCAAAATTGAGATACCACTTTATTACATTGAAAGTCTTAAATCGAGTGTATACAATCTATGGTAATAACTTTTACCCTTGTCCATGGTACTACATAAACGTGAATTTGATTTCTAGTAAGCCGTGTATTGCAGTGTTTTGTGGTAGATTGCAAGCACCGGCCAAAAAGGAAAGCTACTCCAGATTTCCTATAGTAGCTCATGCTAATCTCCTAAAGAAGTGGTAGTTAAGGAGAAACGACGACATGGCAATGTACAGTACTGTGCAAAAGTTTTAGGCAGGTGTGAAAAAATGCTGTAAAGTAAGAATGCTTTCAAAAATAGACATGTTAATAGATTATATTTATCAATTAACTAAATGCAAAGTGAGTGAACAGAAGAAAAATCTAAATCAAATCCATATTTGGTGTGACCACCCTTTGCCTTCAAAACAGCATCAAGCATCAATTCTTCTAGGTACACTTGCACACAGTTTTTGAAGGAACTCGCAGGTAGGTTGGCCCAAACATCTTGGAGAACTAACCACAGTTCTTCTGTGGATTTAAGCAGCCTCAGTTGCTTCTCTCTCTTCATGTAATCCCAGACAGACTCGATGATGTTGAGATCAGGGCTCTGTGGGGGCCATACCATCACTTCCAGGACTCCTTGTTCTTCTTTACGCTGAAGATAGTTCTTAATGACTTTCGCTGTATGTTTGGGGTCGTTGTCATGCTGCAGAATAAATTTGGGGCCAATCAGATGCCTCCCTGATGGTATTGCATGATGGATAAGTATCTGCCAGTACTTCTCAGCATTGAGGAGACCATTAATTGTGACCAAATCCCCAACTCCATTTGCAGAAATGCAGCCCCAAACTTGCAAGGAACCTCCACCATGCTTCACTGTTGCCTGCAGACACTCATTCGTGTACGCTCTCCAGCCCTTCGCGAACAAACTGCCTTCTGCTACAGCCAAATATTTCAAATTTTGACTCATCAGTCCAGAGCACCTGCTGCCATTTTTCTGCACCCCAGTTCCTGTGTTTTCGTGCATAGTTGAGTCGCTTGGCCTTGTTTCCACGCCGGAGGTATGGCTTTTTGGCCGCAAGTCTTCCATGAAGGCCACTTCTGACCAGACTTCTCCGGACAGCAGATGGGTGTACCAGGGTCCCACTGTTTTCTGCCAATTCTGAGCTGATGGCACTGCTGGACATCTTCCGATTGAAGGGAAGTAAGCATGATGTGTCTTTCATCTGCTGCAGTAAGTTTCCTTGGCCGACCACTGCATCTACGGTCCTCAACGCGTTCGTTTCTTTGTGCTTCTTCAAAAGAGCTTGGACAGCACATCTGGAAACCCCTGTCTGCCTTGAAATTTCTGCCTGGGAGAGACCTTGCTGATGCAGTATAACTACCTTGTGTCTTGTTGCTGTGCTCAGTCTTGCCATGGTGTATGACTTTTGACAGTAAACTGTCTTCAGCAACCTCACCTTGTTAGCTGAGTTTGGCTGTTCCTCACCCAGTTTTATTCCTTCTGCACAGCTGTTTCTGTTTCAGTTAATGATTGTGTTTCAACCTACATATTGAATTGATGATCATTAGCACCTGTTTGGTATAATTGTTTAATCATACACCTGACTATATGCCTACAAAATCCCTGACTTTGTGCAAGTGTACCTAGAAGAATTGATGCTGTTTTGAAGGCAAAGGGTGGTCACACCAAATATGGATTTGATTTAGATTTTTCTTCTGTTCACTCACTTTGCATTTAGTTAATTGATAAATATAATCTATTAACATGTCTATTTTTGAAAGCATTCTTACTTTACAGCATTTTTTCACACCTGCCTAAAACTTTTGCACAGTACTGTATGTCTACTCAGAATCTTGGAAGACTAAAAATAAATGTAAGGACTGGTTAGTTCCATGAATATTTTTAGTAACTTGTGTGTTTTTTTGTTTTTTTTGTATAAAATGCAAAAGAAAAAATGGAACACATGAAAAATAAATAGAAAACAAAATACAGCTTATGGCTTCCTATTTTTGTATTCAAATTTACTACCAATTAATACTGCTTATGTCTAATTTAGAAATTGCTTCACATTTTTTTTCTTCTGTCTCACTTGGTATTATGGTGTCTATATAAAATGTGACATTGTTTGTTTTTGTGCCTCAAATATAATTTCTGTGTTTCACTGGTGTCTGGTTCTGTCTTTCACCACTATAAATTATTGCAAAAACCAAACAGTTTGCTTACTTTGAAATTTACTGTGTACTAAGACAAGTTTGTGGTTTTAAAATTCTAATATAACTATTACTTTGTAATTACTTTTCATAAACACAGTAACTTTTACTTGCGCTTTAAATCTTGACGTCTAAAATCATAAAAAAAATTAACAAAGTTACACCTCTCTTGAATTTTGTGTCCCTATTAAAGCACATATCTAGGCCCAGGATATGCATTTTTAGACCCCTGCAAAACCCTGGAATTCATTTTCGGTGGGGGGCGTTGCCACGTGCACTCGGCTGGGGGAGGAAACACCCCCCCCCCCGCCTTCTACTTAGGATTTCTAGCCTCCTACTTTAAATGAAAATGAAAAGACTGTAATGTAATTCACTAAAATATCCAAAGCCACCACTGCTTGGACGATTAAAATAATTAAAAAAATTCAGGGGCAGCTGTAAGAACAAAAAAAAGAAAGTTTTAAGCTAAATGACAATGTTTGAAATCTGAATAAAATATACATTTTTGGACTTAACAGCTAATATTTTACTTTCTCACAAATAGTACTAAACTCATCAATGGATATTTGTTGGTCGTGATTTGAGCATTGTGGAAGCATGCACGCCTGCGTACTGTAGATATGAAGCGTGATGCACATGGAAATGAATACCTGAAAAAACAACGTCAAAGAACTGCTGCAAAATAAATAAAATCAACATAGCTAAAAAAATAATTTTAAAAAGGGTAGCAAGTAGCTTTGGCAAGCAGTGCAAAAGAATCAGATTTAGATGATGAGACTCAGTTATTTACACCAGCAAAAAAAAAAAAGTCATTAGTGTGGACATTTTTTGGCTTAAAAAAGAATGCAGACGGCTTGGTAATCGAGGATGGCTTTCCAGTGTGCCGAACCTGCAAGAAAAAAATTGCTGCAAAAAATGGAAATACATCCAACATGTTTGTCCACCTCCGTGATCTTCATCCCGCACTCGACAGAGAGACAGTGGGAACTGCATCTTCCAATGGAAGTGAAAGTCTACTAAGATATTTATTTATTTATGTATTTATTTATTTATTTATTTATTTATTTATTTATTTATTTAATTATTTATTTATTTAATTATTTTGTATTTTTAAAGCTTTACGTGGCTTTGCAAAGCAACCTGTCAGGTAGCTAGTACTACAAAAGATTGATTTTATAATAGTGGATTGTGGCAAAGTGGCCCCCCCTGTGTATTATATGTTACGTGTTGTGTGTAAATGTTGGTGTATAGTCATCGGTACACGGGATATAAACGGGTCTGTGTTTCACGTGTGATTTAAAAATGTAGATTTGTATTTAGGCACGAGGAGGGCACAAATCACTTCACGTGCTGGTTAAAATGTAATGTGTGGTCACGGGTGCACTTAATTAATTCACGTGCAGTTGTGCCGAGATTCCAATTGAATGATTGACTAGCAATCGAGTCTCGGTACAACTGCATAAAAACAGCATGTTTTCACTCACTTTCGGTGTGGTGTGTTGGTTGAGTGGAGAGCGGAGAGAGGAGAGTAATATTTAACAATTGCCACGCGTGCTGTAGGACCAGCACGATACTTGTTAAATATTACTCTTCTCTCTCCGCTCTCCACTCAACGAACACACCACATCGGTGAGTGAAAACATGTTGTTTTATGCAGTTGTACCGAGACTCGATTGCTAGTCAATCATTCAATTGGAATCTTGGTACAACTGCACGTGAATTAATTAAGTGCACTTCCGTGACCACACATTACATTTTAACCAGCACGTGAAGTGATTTGTGCCCTCCTCGTGCCTAAATACAAATCTACATTTTTAAATCACACGTGAAACACAGACCCGTTTATATCCCGTGTACCGATGACTATACACCAACATTTACACACAACACGTAACATATAATACACAGGGGGGGCCACTTTGCCACATGGATACTTTATTTTGCTATAGTGTTTAGATATTCAGGTGCACAAGGATCAGATAATGCACAGCTGAGCAATACTGTAGGAGTCTGGATATCGTATATTTGTTTTGTTAATTTGTGGGGGGTTAATACGTATTTTTTAAATGCAATAACTTTAAATGTGCCTTTTTTAAGTGTCCAAATTGTTAGTGATTGTGAATATTTCAAGGGTATTAAGTCCTATATAGCTACTGTAAGTATGATGTTTGAGTGTGAATAGCTGAATAAGACATTAGTTTTAGTCTGGCAGTGGACCTCCAAACCCCAAATTATGGTATTAAGGTTTTTTTTCTACTGATTTTAAGCTTGGCCAGGGCATGTATTTTAAAGACATTTTGTCACCCATGGGCAATTTGAGATGTATCCCATTACGTTTTTTTTTTACGTTTACCCCCTCATACATATAGCTATCCACATGATTCTGATTTGATAACACTTTTGTATCTTGTATACAATACAATATTGTATTATAACAACTTATATTATGACCTCAAAAATTGTACCTCAACCTTCCTACTGGCCCAAGTGGTGTTTTGCAACCCCTACAATTCACATTAATTGATACAATAAATAGCTATAACATAGTTTCATTGTTTAGAGCTATGATAGAACACATGCCTTTTGAACAGATAACCAATAAGGCCAGTCAAATGCACTTGGCCACTAAAACTATCTTGAGTATTAAAACAAAAATATTAATACAGTGCTCCAAGTGGCATTTAGTGTTTTAATGCCCTTAAGTACAGTTCGATTCTGATTTTACACATGATTCTGGCTAATGAGCCTGTGTCTGGGTTTTCATCATCCTCATCATCTGCTGGAGCTGTATGCGTGAGCGCGTTGCAGTAACCGATAGTAACTTTGCGTTACTGCAGCCACATCTGTTAGCTTGGCAGGGTGTGTCACTTTCACTGAGCACTTGACCAACTTCAGAATTTCTGGAGGTGCTAGTGATACATTATCAGGTACAGTTACAGAGAGTAGGCATTTGGAAACCACATCTTTATAATAGCCATACTGTGACGGGTCCATTGCAGGGCGATTAGGTTTGAGAGCACCTTTCCACACGCAGGTTTGGAAATGGGCACGTTTCACATTTTCTTGGAAGAATTCATCTGTCGTTGGTAATGAACAAAGCTTTGGCATTTGAGAACAACTTCCCAATTTAGTTGCCCACACCTTTTAAATGAGCCTCAGTAGTAGACTTGTAATCTGGCCATAACAAGCTGTCATTAACTGTGATGCTTGCCGACTGATGTCAGGTAACTCTGCAGTGGGGTCACCTAGCAATGAGAGGGAATGGCCATCTCTTAATGCTTTCACTACTTTACCTTTACTTATACCAAAACATGAGGCTGTAGTGTCACATATGCTCAATGCATGTGCTGCTAGAACATCTGGTATGGTGGCTTCATGCGTAGATACAGATGCACCAATATCTATCAGTCCTGCCTTGAATCGGTGACTCCATCAAAACGTGCACTACAATATTCCGCAAGAAGTGGTAGCAGGAAGAGATCAGTATCATCTGACAGTATAGTTACTTGTGTGAGCCCATCTGCTGCTACACTGATTGCCTGTTGGACAATGATGTTGTCTGCTTCTTCATGAGTGGTTGCCATGTCCTGCCTCTTGATTACAGTGTCACCACAAACTTCATGTGGAATGGAACATCATCCTCTCATGTGATGACAAGCTTGTGTTTCTGGTGCAATTCAGTGTCATTTAGGATTTCATGACAGATCATGGTTATCTGTTGCTTTTCTGTGACTGTGAACTACTTTCTGGGATGGTAATGTTGTTGACAGGGTCATTTGATGAACTGTGCTAGCACCTGTGGCCCTACCTTGTCTTGTGACATCCTTTGTGCCGTATTCTTTGTAGTGGTCAAACACCAAATAAACATCACCAATTGCCAACTTTCTAACTATTAGTGTTTTAAAACCTGAGAGAGAGTCTCGCATTGTACCCCGTTCTGGCCAATGCATGACCCACAGTAGGGCTGATCCATCAATAACGATGCTTGGTGAGCCCTTGCCTTTATCTTTTTTTTGAGGTACCATGGTAACAACCTTCTTGGGTAATGTTTCATGGAAATTTACTGGCCAGTCATCTTCAAACTCTTTTATCTGTTTGGAGCCAATGGATATTGCCTCATGAACATTGACTGTTGAAGGGGTGACCTTACCGGAAACAGTGTTCCAGTGTTTTCCGGATGGGTGTCTGGTTTCATTGGACCGATAAAAAGTTGTAGTTTATGGCGAATACCTTCTCATCAGTTGCTATTCTGGATTTCATTTCTTCTAACGGCTAGTTCTTCGAGATTGACCATTGTTCATCGCCACTGGTAAATGCACTTGAATCAAATATACCCCTCATAACCTCTTCTGCAACCATAACATGACATTTTTAGGGAATTTCTTTCCAATGAGCATCTTTGGCACACCAGCAAACACCTCGCCCCATGACCTCCGCTAAGCCGCTCTCTGCCATTAGTGTACCAACAGACCCAACAAAGCTCATCAGAAGGTGCATGCCTCCAAGTCTTAGCACACAATCAGAGAATCCTTCTGGGTACACCCACATTACATGTAGAGCAACTCTGTAAAGCTGTTGGTCACATGTGAATACAGTCACCTCCTGACCAGCCATTTTAGTCAGGTGCTGGGCTTCATTTTATCAGGATCGGAAGGGGTCATGTCAATAAGTGGCTGATATGTCGCAGAGGTACTTGGTTTTAAGACTGCACTACTTTCACGACGTGCACGAGTATTGTAGTCATGAATTCAGGGAGCTTATCATTTGAAAGTATCTCCTTGACAAAGAGAATATCATTCTCTTTACTTTCTTGGCACACCCAACACGATTACACAATACTCTCAAAGGTGACAGTGATTTCAAAGCTGCATTTTTAGGTATTGGGGGCTTCTCAGGTCCATGATATCATACTCTGGGTTGTGACATGTCTCGTTTTTTATTTGTTTGATTGCTGAGCTAACATTGGATTCTGCAGATTCAGTGTTATATTTTTTTGTTTGCGCCACAAGCACAGCTAGTGAATGTGTGGATTGCTTTCCATTCTGAGATGAAATTTCAGCATTAAAGTTGTCAACTACAACTTGAGTAAAACATGTGTCAGTAATGCCTGATAATTCATAATCGTCTGAAGCAGCATGGGCAGCTGATTTTTTAAACCTCAGTATTTCATCGCGGGTACAAACCACCTGAAAGTTGTGCATGAAGCACTCTTTAGAATAGCGCATCTTTGCCGAACCCAATCTGTAGGTGTGTTAGACAAGGTGCCAGTAACCATGTTAACCATCAGTAATGTTGGGGGCGGGGGGGTGTCATCAAGTTTTGGTGATAGTGAGCAAAAAAGTTCCATCAGTGTCTTGATGGTTGCCTGTCGAGCATCTTCTTTACTCAGACGTGCTTTGTAGTGCTCTCTCTCTTGGGATTGATTTTACCTTTTAATCTGCTTGGATACTTTTGCAATAGCAGCACGCACATCATAATCTCCTTCATCTGGTGCCAACCGCAGGACAGAAGAGGCTTTTTTGTGGAAGGCTATAATATTGGCATATCCAGACGAAGGTAGCACAAGGAGGTCTTCATTGAATTGTTCAGTCAGTGTTTTGATTAAGTTTGGACGGCTCAGTTTAGACCCACCATTGTCTTGATATAGCCTATGCAATTCCACCGAGTTTGTGCTTCATCCAATCTGAGGGCTTTCACAATTTCCTTATATGGCTGATCATTGTCATTTTCTGAACACTTGCCTGCATGTAGCGCTGCAGCAGCTGCCCTTGGCGACATAAACTTATTACAACAGTCAATGTGATATTTTGCATCCGCAGCATGCAAGTCACTCACTGCACCTACTAATCTTACCCTGACTTGAGATGCCCAATCATCATTTCGTTCACTGCATGCGTCGAAGTGCTACTTTGATGGACTTCTTCACTGTCTTGCATTCCAGCTGATGAAAGAGATGTGCTGGCCTCCACTGGTCTGGATGCTTTCTGTCCTTTTCCAATTTGAAGTCCTCTCCACAGAAAGTACAGTGTTTTTGAAAACTAAATGCAGAAATGTCAAATCGACGGAGTCTCTTGACATTTTGGTCACTGGATTCACCATCTGATGAATACTTTGTGTATCTTTTCAAATGACTTTTGGAAGTGTATGTGGAAACACAACTTGTATGACAATGTATTTCAAGTTGGTCGTTTTCATCTAATTGCTTCTGGAGTTCAGTATGCTTTCCATTGTCATAATCCTTGCTGCAATTGTATTCTCTGGTCCGGCAACTGTATGCTTGTCTGACCTGCCAGCACAGTCAAACTTCCACTCAAAGTAACAGCTGTCTGCCATCTCAGCTACTTTGCTACCAGTTGAAAAAGAGAAGTAGTATTTATTTTAATTACATCTGTACAAAAGCAAATCCATAATACACTAGCTACAGCCCTAATAAATATTTACCTTGCTAACAAGAAAGGTGCTGATATCTGCTAATCCAGCATGTGTCACATAACATTTAACACATTTAAGAAGGTGAAGATGTAATTAAAATAAATACTACTCACCGAATTCCACCAGTCTTTTTTTCCTCCTCTTGTTCGTCTTGCTCCTGGCTGCCTTATCATATCAGTGACCTTATTTCCATTGTGAGAAATTATTTGTTGTGAGAATTTCGTTGTGTTGTGGCTATTTTTTTTTTATTTTGTGTCCTCAAAATATTTGTTTTAAAAATAGTTGTGTCCTCAATTTTTTTGTGTTCTCAAAATACTGGGCCACAAAGATGCAAAACTATATGTAATATGTAATCATTCTTCCAAAATCTATTGAGAAATGATGTAAAGTTAAAAAAATATGCACCAGAACCTGTTTTCTTTACTATATTGAGAGTGTACCTCGTATCACAACATCACAGCGAGTCCAAAGCCGCACAGACATCACCGCGCCGACCATTGCAGCGACTGCACATAACAGCGCTAAGACATCACCGCGAGGGACATTACAGCGCCGACCATTACAGCGACTGCACATAACAGCGCTACGACATCACCGCACCAAACTACAATTCAATTCCCAGAAAACTCTGCAAAGTTCACAAACATATCACTTATATAAGTGTGCGGGTACTATGTTTGTTTAACTTTAAAATCT
Source organism: Acipenser oxyrinchus oxyrinchus (assembly GCA_030684275.1). Taxonomy (NCBI): domain Eukaryota; kingdom Metazoa; phylum Chordata; class Actinopteri; order Acipenseriformes; family Acipenseridae; genus Acipenser; species Acipenser oxyrinchus. The sequence continues at coordinate 20,341,706 of CM060253.1, read as the reverse complement.
TTCTACCCTGCACCTTGAGAGACTTCGGAGGTGTGTGTTTTAGAACATAAGAAAGTTTACAAACGAGAGGAGGCCGTTCAGCCCATCTTGCTCGTTTGGTTGTTAGTAGCTTATTGATCCCAGAATCTCATCAAGCAGCTTCTTGAAGGATCCCAGGGTGTCAGCTTCAACAACATTACTGGGGAGTTGGTTCCAGATTCCCACGATTCTCTGTGTAAAAAAGCCCTCCTAGTTTCTGTTCTGAATGCCCCTTTATCTAATCTCCATTTGTGACCCCTGGTCCTTTTTTCTTTTTTTAGGTCAAAAAAGTCCCCTGGGTCAACGTTGTCAATACCTTTTAGGATTTTGAATGCTTGAATCAGATCACTGCGTAGTCTTCTTTGTTCAAGACTGAGGTCTTACTAATGCATTGTAAAGTTTTAACATTACTTCCCTTGATTTAAATTCAACACTTCTCACAATATATCCGAGCATCTTGTTGGCCTTTTTTATAGCTTCCCCACATTGTCTAGATAAAGACATTTCTGAGTCATAACATAAACTCCTAGGTCTTTTTCATAGTTCCCTTCTTCAATTTCAGTATCTCCCATATGATATTTATAATGCACATTTTTATTGCCTGCATGCACTACTTTACACTTTTCTTTATTAAATGTCATTTGCCATGTGTCTGCCCAGTTCTGAATGCCTTCTAGATCATTTTGAATGACCTTTGCTGCTGCAACAGTGTTTGCCATGCCTCCTATTTTTGTGTCATTTGCAAATTTAACAAGTTTGCTTACTATACCAGAATCTAAATCATTAATGTAGATTAGGTATAGCAGAGGACCTAAAACTGATCCCTGTGGTACACCACTGGTTACCTCGCTCCATTTTGAGGTTTCTCCTCTAATCAGTACTTTCTGTTTCTACATGTTAACCACTCCCTAATCCATGTGCATGCATTTCCTTGAATCCCTACTGCGTTCAGTTTGAGAATTAATCTTTTATGCTGAATTTTGTCAAAAGCTTTCTGGAAATCTAAATAAACCATTTTGTATGCTTTGCAATTATCCATTGTCAATGTTGCATCCTCAAAAAAGTCAAGCAGGTTAGTTAGACACGATCTCCCTTTCCTAAAACCATGCTGACTGTCTCCCAGGATATTGTTACCATATAGGTAATTTTCCATTTTGGATCTTATTATAGTTTACATATAATAGAAGTCAGGCTTATTGGTCTGTAGTTACCTGGTTTGGTTTTTTCTCCCTTTTTGTGGATCGGTATTACGTTTGCAATTTTCCAGTCTGTCGGTACAACCCCTGTGTCAAGAGACTGTTGCATGATCTTGGTTAGCGGTTTGTAAATAACTTCTTTCATTTTCACATATTTTCACATATTTTATTGAAGCAATACTAGCGATACAGGTTCTCCCCCAGTGCTTTATTATACCCTGCTCCAATGCACAGAGGCTGCATATAAAGAGGTGCTATGTGGAATGATCTGGTAGTGGATGTTAAACAACTTTTGTTTAAGTAATAGGCATTATACAAATCAAAAGATCACATTTTGCAGTGACATTTAATGTGTGATTTATAGTATTCAAATATTGTCAAACGGTTTCTGTTAACAGAGAAAAAAAAAACACCTGACAGCATGTGAATGCTGCCTGACAAACCTTCGAATTCCTGGCTAGCGAACAAACCTTCGAACACAGCCCCTCACCTTATCATTTTCTATAGTCAAACACTAATAAAAATTAAATAGATAATTTATTTCCTTGGATTACTTTTCTTGAAAATCTCAAAATCTCGATCGCGATAAAGCCCCAGGCTAAAGTACAAAAAGTCAGCCAAATAAATGCAGTATCTAAAAAATAAATAAATTATAAGAGCCATTTTTTTGGGGCAGCAGTGTGGAGTAGTGGTTAGGGCTCTGACCGGAGGGTCGTGGGTTCAGTCCCAGGTGGGGGACACTGCTGCTGTACCCTTGAGCAAGGTAATTTACCTAGATTGCTCCAGTAAAAACCCAACTGTATAAATGGGTAATTGTATGTAAAAATAACGTGATATCTTGTAACAATTGTAAGTCGCCCTGGATAAGGGTGTCTGCTAAGAAATAAATAAATAAATAAATAATAATAATAATAATAATAATAATAATAATAATAATAATTATAACCACAATAACCCACTCCAGGGTGTGCGTTAAAACACCCAGGATTGCGTTAATCTTGCTGCTTACCCTGTCGTGGATTATTTGTTCTTTGTTTCCAGTGGCATTCAACAAAGGTTAACAGTACAGTATCAAAAACTTTATCATAATCTGTAGTTTTAACAACTGTGAATGAGATGCTGAATTCCAGTAGGACTATGTACTGTATGAAGTCAATTTTAATTAGCTTGTTTTCTTGTGCTGTGTTTCAGGTCTAGGTCAGCTGCTTGTTTGGGAGTGGCAGAGCGAGTCTTTTGTTCTTAAACAGCAAGGCCATTTCAATAACATGGTGGCTCTGGCATATTCACCTGATGGGCAGTACATTGCCACAGGAGGGGACGATGGCAAAGTAAGTATCACCAGTGCCTTGCGTCTACTAAAAATCCTGCCGGATTATATAGGATGGCAATTTGCACAAGAGATGGAATAGGCGGATCTAACTTTCTAAGCATTATTTTTGGGTTTGTTCTCCCTTTGATGAAACCAGTATATATAACCTTCCAAAATATGAAACTGATGTCTACCATGATAAAATGAAATTATTTTGTCATTTTAACCCATTGGTATGTGTATTCTGCAACTACTGTGTAGGGCAACATAATGAAAAAATACTGCATAAGTAACAAATGCCATTACAGTAATTTTTCACTACATCATTATTTCTCGTATATTAGCTTTTTATTGTTTCCTTCCCACAGGTCAAAGTGTGGAACACAAGCAGTGGCTTCTGTTTTGTCACTTTTACAGACCACACCAGCAGCGTCACTGCAGTCACCTTTAACTCGACAGGTTTTGTGATTGTGAGCGCATCACTAGATGGCACAGTCAGGGCTTTCGATCTTCACAGGCAAGTCCTTTACCTGCACCCCCTTGCTGTTTTTATGCCTTTTCACCAATTATAACGAAGTATGTATATGTATGTATCAGAGTTGTAACGAGTCACCAAAATTGGGATGCAAGTCTTTGACATCCCAAGCTCGAGTCGAGTCACTAAACTGCTCGAGTCATTAGTTCTGACCAGTGCTTAAAGAGGTGCCGGTGTGCAAGCAATGACAATAATACCGTCCTTAAGAACCGCACATTCAAAATCATAACACGTTTATTTGAAAGCATATTGTATGTACTAGAGTTAGATGTTTACATTCATGTATTCTACATCATATACAAAGTAGTAGTACGTGCAGAGAAATGAATTAAAAGCTACCGCAGGACAAATAATAAATAAAAACAAAAAGCCTGTATACAGGTGTTATGGTTTTCCATTTAAATGGTTTTAAAAAACGAACAAATTAAAAGGCATTCAGAGGACTCCAGAAGGACAATATTGATTTAAAAAAAAAGAAAACGCACCCCAACGCGAACATTGGGTTGACTCACGGTCTGCACTATCAGCGATGTGTATGCAACAGAAGCCGCTGGTAGATTACAAAACCGATTAATTAAACTTAGGCTAGGTAGTTGTTATCTCAGTATGTTTTTATTATCTATTAATTAAATTATATTCATTGAAAAAGGCAAGAGAGAACCAGATAGCTATAATTTTTTTATTGTTTTGGTTTAATATAATTTAGCTGGCTAATGTTTCTAATGAAGTAGGCTACAATATCTTTTTTTCATTAAAAAGTTGTCGTTCTTTGTTGAAAATGTTCAGCTTTCATATTTTGTTGTGTACTACTCATTTAATCAAACCAAATAGTGTAAGAAGTTGCTTATATCGTTCATGACGTTTTTCAAATCAAGTAAGCTTATTTGTTCATAAAAAACGACAATAGAGTTGCAGCCTGTGTGATCTTACTTAAAGGCACTCAAGCTGAAATCGTAAAGTAATTTAAAGTAGGATACAAACGTGGCAGCGGACTGTCTATCTTTAGCGCACACGCAAGAGCTTGCAGACTTGATATGACTGTGTTGAGAATTTAAAAAGAAAGCATTTTATAAGATTTTTAACTAGAGGTACCAGGAATATGACTCTGCACGCCCAGATGTTCCGGGGCTGGACCCCGGCACAAATTAAGCACTGGTTCTGACAGTTCAAGATATCTTGATTTAATCAGATTATTTTTTACAGGAGATTAGCAATCTATACATAAAAATACAAAATTAGGATGCACAATAATGTGGTGATACTTGCCCCACTTATGTTCACCATTAAAAGTCTGCGGTTTCTGCTTTGTTTTCATCTTTCCATTTTAGTGAATTTGATTCCTTGATCTATTTATAAGCACATTTTGCCACTGTATAAATACCCCTTTCTCTGTGCTCAATTGGGTTGGGTGTTTGTAATGAATGATACCACAAAACAAAGAACATATCTAATATTTTCTCACTTCTCAACACTGACACTCCCCCTTATAGTTTTGTTTCAGATAAATTAAACAAATGAAAGGAAATTTGGTGGTATTTAGTTTCATTTTGAGATATTAATTCAAGGTTTTAACACATAGGAGACAAATAGAAAAATAAAGAAACTGAGGCAAAATTTTATATAATTCACAGGTAACATGGAATCTGTACTACATCTCTATTGTGAGCTGAGCTATGGAGTGTCTTTTTGCATTAAATGTCAACTAGTGATTTTTAAGTAACAGATACTGTTTCACAAAAGCACAACACATCGTAAAAAGGTGTCTGTTGGAGTCCTAATGGCAGAACAAAACATAATACTGTACTGAAAAAAAGTACAAAAACAAATGAATCTTTTAAACATTCTCTCCAGTCACGTCTTACACTTAATATACATACAACTTTAAGTTAAAGTTTCATGTATATGTATGTTAAAGTATAAGACGTGACCAGAAAGAAAGAAGAAAAACATTTTAAGCCTGAGTTAGTCTTTAACGAAGACTTTTAACATAAACCTTGAGTTTCACAGACCCTGATTTAGCACTGGCCTTGGACTACCTAATATTAGTTTAGGTAAACTTCCAAATGTTTGTAGCTTTTATTAGTTTGCATTAGCTTAACACATGTGTACTGTATACAATGTTTTATTCAGAATTGGATGTAAAGGGAAATTTAGCTACAAAACACGAACTCCCTTAAGATATGGTGTCCATCCATCCATACATGCATACATACATACATACATACATACATACATACATACATACAATAAAGAGAATAGTGAGCACCAAATACTTTACTTGTAATACCCACATTATTTACTTGTCAAGCTTTCACTAGGCAAAATTTTACTTATTAGAAACATTTAGATGCATTCATTACCTTTATTTGTGTGCTAACAAAACCTGAAAAATAACTCCTAATCAGTGCTTTTTCTGCTGTGTTGTTTTTTTAAATATCGAATATTGACTACCACTCATTTTAGAAAAATACCGCAGTTGCATTGTGCCTGAGTTTTTAATTAATTCAGATTCTCATTTTAGCTGTTGAAAAAAACTAAAAATCTACCGGTATAAATTAGTGGCAGTTACCAGTGCTGTGTTTTGAATGCAGTTTATTCATATTGTTGCTTTACAGTGCTGGCAGGATGCAGCCTGCTTGTTTCTCTCCCAGTTGACTATAGTTATTAAAAGCAAACTCCACCACGCATGTACTTTTAGTGTACTCTCCATGTTGTTGTTTTGTTTTTTCGTGTCTGTGACAAAACTCAACAATCACTATTTTCCTCAGGATTTTCTGTGATCAGTGATCAGAAATCTGTCTTTGCTTCCGGCCTACACATTTTGATTCCAGGGCTTCCTGCTGCTTGTGACGTTATGATCACAGAACGGTGCTATAGGCTAGAAAGGTGTTTTGTATTTCCTTAGCAACGGTCTTAACAACCATGGCAGGAACCTGTTTATGTGCAAAATGACAAGATGACTGTGTGTGTTAGAGAGGGTCTGCATGTATTGAAAATTAAATAAGTTTGTTATTGATTTCATCATAAAGACAATGACTTGAGTCGGCTGGAGACTTTTTTTATGTGACTTGAGTCGAGTCACATCTTTTCAGCAGGGAGTCGAGTCTTTGCTTGCAGGGACTCGAGTCAAGTCGAATCATGAAAAATTGTAACTTGATTCTGAGTCGAGTCATTGACTCGTCATTGCAACTCTGGTATGTATATTTTCTGCCTTTCAGGTACCGGAACTTCCGCACATTCACTTCCCCAAGGCCCACCCAGTTCTCCTGTCTGGCTATTGACGCGAGTGGTGAGATAGTGAGCGCTGGCTCCCAGGGCTCATTCGAAGTTTACATCTGGTCCATGCAGACTGGTCGACTGCTGGAAGTAAGTATAATAATTCAATTTAGTGCCCACGAAAAGATAACGAGCAGTTATTCTGACTACAGTAGAACATGATACATGACCAATACTAGACAAGCTTTTCATAATGGTTCAGTACTGAACTTGTGGTCTGAGGGAATATTATGTGGACACTTTGAGTTAGAACATAACAAAGTTTACAAACGAGAGGAGGCCTTTCGGCCCATCTTGCTTGTTTTGGTTGTTAGTTGTTTATTGATTGAAGGATCCCAGGGTGTCAGCTTCAACAACATTACTGGGGAGTTGGTTCCAGACCCTCACAAGTTGTTGGTGGTTGTCAAGGCAATCAGCCAATGGAGGTACTTTGCAGTTGTAATTTAAAAAATATATATTAAAAGACTGTCATTTGCAGGTTCTAGCTGGGCATGAAGGCCCAATCAGCAACTTGAGTTTCAACCCTGTGCAAGGCATCTTGGCCAGTGCCTCTTGGGACAAGACTGTAAAGATTTGGGATATGTATGATAGCTGGAAAACTAAAGAAACACTCATGTTAACCTCTGACGGTAAGTGTCTGCAAACCTATTCTTTCTGACTAAATTTCGTTAGCTGTGGTGCGGCAACGCAAAAATGTCGCAGCTTTACAATCCTGTTTTTTCTGACTAAATTAAATCAGCTGCACTTCATTAGTCCTGCCAACGTAGTAAAAGTAAATGCATTAAACAGACCAGCAGGAAGCCCTGAGGCCAATCATGCGTAATTTCAGAGTGTTGCTAAAAGGCACATGGTTTGGAGTTTTGTTCCTGGTCAACTGATTTTTCACGCTCATTCAAACGGGAGGAGTTAGTGAATTAGTGTAGTTATTGAACTAAAATCAATATAGCAAGCTCTATAAAAAGTGCTTACAAGTATAAATGCCTCACAAAACACTCACCCTTTAAGCATACAGGAAAAGATCAGTCCAGCAAGAATCTCAAATGATCTGCACATACTAATTATACTATTAATGTAAATATGTATTTATACTACAAGTACAGTATACAGTATTTACAAAAAATATATTACGGTTTAAGTAAAAATAAATCTAATTTCATTTTCAATATGGATGATTCTAGTCTTTTTAAACAGAAACATTTAATTGCGTGATAATGGACAATTAGTTGTTTATAGTTAAAGAATATTAACTGAAATTGTAACCCAGTACAGCCCTGTAACATCTGTGTGTAAGTCGCCTTGGATAAAAACATAATATTTATGATGATGATGAAACCGTTATCAAAGTTACATGCGTAAAAAGTTTGCTAAATGTATGGCCTGTATATATACAGTGTTACCCTGTTATTACGCGACTCGTTATAGTGCGGAATCAGTTATAACACGGTAAGGTCATGTCTCCCATTTCCCCCATAATGCAATTTGACTCACAAATGTTTTATTGTTGTTTTACATTACCATCTTTAAACCCATTTAAGTGGAAACCTGCAGTACTTGCTTACGCTGTATTTTTTTTCTAACAAATACGAAACAATACAAGTGTGTACAAACGTTCTTAGATTCTGTGTTATTTGTTTACAGTTTACAATATTTATTATAAAAAATATACAATTTAAAGAAGAGTGGAGTCAACTTTAAACTGGTGGAATAGCAGTTTCTATTATACTGTATATATTGTAACAACCTGGGATTTATACTGTTACACGACTGGTCTACAGTTTACTTGTGTGTGTGTCTGTGTGTGTGTGTGTGTGTGTGTGTGTGTGTGTAAGTGGCGAAGCGATAAGCTTGCCTCAGTCGGGATTGATTGACGTCCGGGTAGACGGGGACATAAAATCCCACATCAACGCGGACAGAGCTGACAGCGGAGTGTGAATGAGCAAGACTTTGTTGTTTTTGGTGTGGCCCAGGCTGACGGGCCGGGAATAATCGTTCCAATAAACCGTGGATTCGAGTACCTGCACATTGTGTGTGTCTCCTTCCTTCATTTTCCACGGTACGCTACAATATTAATCTGGCCTTTGTAAATCATTTCAGGAACAAAAATGCCAATATTTGTTGTAAGGTGAAACACAAATAACGAGGCCTCCAATTATGTATGTGTATATATGATCAATAAGAAAAAAGAGAAAAGGATATTTCAGGTACTTAAAAAGGTAGAGTAATTGATTACATCGGCTGAATACAAATAAACAGTGCTTTAAGAAGTTGAGAAAAAACAAACAAGTAGTCCTTTAAACAAAATTCCAGGATGATGATGATGATGATGATGATGATGATGATGATGATGATGATGATGATGATGATGACCTCAGAATAGAATGTTCATTCCAAATGGCTCCAAAGTGCCTAGTTTGAAAATAAGTTCACATTCCTTTTGTTTCCTGATAGCATTAGTTCCATAGCATTGACCCATCCCACAAATTGTGATGTCTTCTATAGTGTGGTCATTTCTGTTAAAATGTCTGGCGACAGGAAAGGTAGAGGTGTTAATTCGTATACTTCTCAGATGTTCCACTGGCGATCAGCCAAGCGTCGTTTTTTTTCACCAATATATAGCTTGTTACATTTGATTCAGCCAATGCAATATACTATTCCTTTACTAATGCAAGTAAAAGTATCATGGATAGTAAATGAGGATTTTGCTCCCTTAACTACTGTGTTGCTGTGAATGTATTTACAAGTAGCACAGCGTGACCTATTGCATGGAAACGTACCCTTAAGACTGTCCAGATTAGGTCGAATGTTACTGTGGACCAGATGCTCTCTTAGATTTTTGTCTCTTCTGTATGACATTAGAGGAGGGTTATTGAAAATAGGAGCTGTAGAAGGATCATCTTGAAGAATGCTAAAATTTCTTTGTGTGATGTGTTGTACTTTTTTGGTCATAGGATGATATGTAAGAACAAGGGGAATACGATTGTTGGTGTTCTGTGTTTTGGTTTTGTACAAGGCATCCTTTCTGTTTATTGTCAATACTCTTAATTGAGCTTCTCTAAGTATAGTGTCTGGAAAACCAGTTTCTGAAAAATGCACACGTCATTTGTTTTATTCAAAAAATCACTATCATCACTGCTAATGCGTCTCAGTCTTAGTAATTGGGAGTATGGAATGGAGTTGCGACAAGCTATATATATATATATATATATATATATATATATATATATATATATATATATATATATATAATGCCCCACATGTCAACCTGTTCCTATCCAGTTTTAAATAACTTTAGCATAACAGAGGCAGAAGTGTTAAAGGGACAAGGAGCTCCTAAAATAAACAAATCCTCTGGTCCGGATGAGATCCTCCCAATAGTACTCAAAAAAATGAAAAGTTATTTACAAACCGCTAACCAAGATCATGCAACAGTCTCTTGACACAGGGGTTGTACCGACAGACTGGAGAATTGCAAACATAATACCGATCCACAAAAAGGGAGAAAAACAAAACCAGGTAACTACAGACCAATAAGCCTGACTTCTATTATATGTAAACTTATGGAAACTATAATAAGATCCAAAATGGAAAATTACCTATATGGTAACAATATCCTGGGAGACAGTCAGCATGGTTTTAGGAAAGGGAGATCTAACTAAGTGTCTAACTAACCTGCTTGACTTTTTTGAGGATGCAACATTGACAATGGATAATTGCAAAGCATACAAAATGGTTTATTTAGATTTCCAGAAAGCTTTCCAGTCCCTCATAAGAGATTAATGCTCAAACTGAACGCAGTAGGGATTCAAGGAAATGCATGCACATGGATTAGGGAGTGGTTAACATGTAGAAAACAAAGTACTGATTAGAGGAGAAACCTCAAAATGGAGCGAGGTAACCAGTGGTGTACAACAGGGATCAGTATTAGGTCTTCCGCTATTCCTAATCTACATTAATGATTTAGATTCTGGTATAGTAAGCAAACTTGTTAAATTTGCAGACGACACAAAAATAGGAGGAGTGGCAAATACGGTTGCAGCAGCAAAGGTCATTCAAAATGATCTGGACAGCATTCAGAACTGGGCAGACACATGGCAAATGACATAGATGAGAGCAGGATATTTTTGTTTATGCTTACTGTTGCATTTGTTTATGCTTACTGTTCCACCCAGCTGCCCCTTTATTTTGGGATTTTTTTTCCTTTTGCAGATTTTTCATTCTTAGCCCTCAAATAAGCAATTTGGACAGTTTACAAAACAATGTTTGCCTTATTTTTTTTTTTTTAATACGCACTTTTTTATTATGAAAAGCAGAAATACATTATTTCAATAACTTAAATAACAAAACAACAGCAATGTGTTTACAATTGTAGCATTATAATATAGATCACAACATAACATTTTTTTTCCAATGGCAGCATTTTATAAGTATAAATAACAGAATTCTTTACAATGGCAGCATTATAATAACATTATAACACTTGTGCAGGCATATCACTTTTTAGAAATTGGTTTACTTCAAACCCTCATCAATGCTAACGTCTTTATCTAGCACAGATGCATCAGAACACTTTTCAATCACGTCATATACAGTATCTTCCCCAGTTTCAGGCACGGGTGTATAGCGCTCTTTTATATGCATTATTATCTGTGAAGTGTAGGTACAATAAATAAATAGGAAGTTTTTGACCAGTACCAATCCTGACAAGGCTTCCTTACAACTTGCAACACCAACAAATAAATAAATAAATAAATAAATAAATAAATAAAACTCAATTTTATTCTCTGTAGATATACTGGCATCCATTTTTCACTCACAGCTGTATATATACAGATGACCCGGTCTGTCAAGTGAAAATCAAAACTGCAGACAACTTTACTCTATTGTCAACCTTATTTATTAACTGAAGCAGGTTAAAAAGACGTGTTAAACTTTGCAGATGCACATATAAGCGCCTGCACGCTATTCTTACGGGTGACAAGTTTGGACTCGTTTGCACTTCACGTGGAAATCGCGGGATAAGCAGCTGGGTGGTTAACAACATGTTGTTTTTTTTTTACTATTAGGCAGCGTTTAGCCGAATAGATAGTTAATCATATGTTAATATTCAGCTGTTACCAGAATCATATAGTGCAGTAGTAGCAGTATAAAAATGACTTTAACTCAATGTAAGCTTTGCGCTTTTGATGTTCACAAACTTTAGCGTGTGACTTCCACTGGTGATAAACTGTGTTTTAGTAGTAATCTGTAACAAACCAGTTTCTAGTCAGATAACACCCTCTAGCGGTTAACAAAACTGCATATCACATTGACTTGTTTTTACCATTCCATCTTTCGGTATTTTCATAGCAAACTGTGGCTACCACTGTAGATTATTATTATTATTATTATTATTATTATTATTATTATTATTATTATTATTTATTTATTTATTTATTTCTTAGCAGACGCCCTTATCCAGGGCGACTTACAGTCGTAAACAAAAATACATTTCAAGAATCACAGTACAAGTAATAATAAAATTAAGAGCAAGATAAATAATGATTAGCTCTCATATTCTCTGTATAATTGTCCTATTATGGCAAAAGTTTTTTTTATTATTTTTTTTATAAAAGTCTGTGCAGTACACTTTTTATACGCTGCATTTTCTACGGTTTGTTTATTTATTTATTTATTGCATTACATTGCGCTTTTTATACAAAAGTATCGCAAAGCACTGTACCGTACATAGTAGAAAAGATCAAACCGCAATACATTTGTATAGCATGTCACACATACAACTGCCACAATCAGACCATTTAAAGAACAGTATACGCATAATACAAAAGCAGCAATTTTGAAGTTACATTAAAACCCTAAGATAAGAAAGCCATTTTATAAACGTGCATTTTTAGTCTTGACTTGAAAACTTGTAATTTAACAGCAAAATCTTGAAATCAATTCTGTACTGCACAGGGAGTCAGTGTAAAGAGGCCAAAACAGGGGTAATATGTTCACTTTTCCTGGTTTTAGTCAGAATTCTAGCGGCTGTATTCTGAACAAGCTGCAAGCGGGGATACCACACGTTTTGGGACACCAGAAAAAAAGTGCATTACAATAATCAATTCTAGATGAAACAAAGACATGCATTAGTCTCTCGGCATCAGATATGGAAATAATTGGTCTTAGTTTAGCTGTATTTCTCAAATGGTAAAAAAGATACTTTAGTAACTTCCCTAAGTCTCAAATGATATCATGATCAAGATGACCCCCAAATTCTTAATTTCTAGTTTGTTTTGATGAGAGACTGTAAGGGTTGAGCTCTGTAGTCCCACATTTCCTTTTAGTTGGTTCTGTGAGCCCACTAGCATAATCTCTGTTTTATCTGAATTCACCATTAGAAAATTGTGACAGCCAATGCTTGATGTCCATAAAGAAAGTAGCTAATAACACCCAGGCAGAAGAAATCCGTGGCTTTAGGGACATATATAGCTGGGTATCATCAGCATAGCAATGGAAGTTCATTCCGTGTCTGTGGATAATGTCACCTAACGGTAGCATGAAAACAGCAAGGGACCTAGAATGGAACCTTGTGGAACACCACAGACAACTTCCGATAATGCCGATTTTACCTCCCCAATAGAGACCAACTGAAACCTATCAAAGATAAGGTTTGAACCAGGATAGGACAAGGCCAGACTGTGCTTTCAAGACGATTCAGTAGGATGGTATTAAAGGCAGCACTTGGAAGAATTAAAACTGATGGAAAGCCCAAGTCAGAGCTTATCAGCAGATCATTCACAACTCTGACAAGAGCTGTGCAGCACAAAAACCAGACTGAAACTTCTCAAATATAGCATTAAGAATTACAAATGTTTGTAATTGAATTACAACAGCTCTCTCTCTAGAACCTTATCTAAGAATGGTAGGTTGGAGATTGGCCTATTGTTATTGAGGACTTTACCACAGCTACCTTAACCCTTTGCGGTCCTATGTCGGACCAGGTCCAACATTACAATTTTCCCTTTCTGGTCCAATGTCGGACCCTGTCCGACATCATCAAAAAGACATAAAGCACAGGTCTTTAGTCGTTTTTCTCTGGAAAAAGCCGAGAAAACCATTCAATGGCCGAGTTAGACCAATAGGAGCCGAGAGAAGCCGAAATAAAACAAAAAAAATAAATCTGAGCAATACACCTAGCCCCGGCACCACAGAGATAACATGGCCATAAACAAACAAGATAGCTGTTTCCGCATCCAGCGCTCAAAGAATATTTGCAGAGCTTTTTGAGATGTTATAGGAATAAAATAATGACTTGGATCGCATTATTGAGGAGTTTGGTGATAAAACGAGTGATCAGAAGATGATGAAGATGATTTATCAGTGTGCACATCTAATGAAGAAGTATGTGAAAAATACAGCGAACAAGGGGTGGGGCGGGGCTGGAGAGGCAGTACTGAGTGTCCTGTTGATATGCAGTGCCTTTTAAACCTGTTTTACTGTGGAAAAAAATACTTTTAAACAGCTGCCTAAAATAAACTGCGCATGTGAAAATAAATTGGACCTGACTCGCCTGAAACGCGCTGAATAAATGGACAGCTAATGTCAAGGGTAGGTCTATTGGGGGAAGGATTAATTAATTTATCTTGGGTAGCAAAAAGAAATCCTAGGATTATTTTTATTTCTTTGAAACTTCAAAGATGAATAACCTTCAACAGTTTCCTGTTTGATTCTAAGTTCACTATGGAAAACAGTAGCAAGTCCACCTCCTCGGCAACTAGAGCGAGCTTTCTGGAATAAAGAATAGTTAGGTGGAGAAGCCTCAATCAGAGAAACATTGTCATTCAGTCCAAGCCAAGTTTCAGTAAGAGAGATTATCAATGTAATCCTGAATAAAATCACTAATTAATGGAGCCTTATTAGATAGAGACCTGTCATTAAATAAACCTAAGGTGTAAATTGGTCCAATCAATAGCATGTGATTGAGCATGGGTAATAGGAATTAGTCTTAGGTTACTGTAGCATACACCTTTGTGTTTACTCAGCGGGTAGCGGGAATGGCAATTTTACATGCCTCTTTAGATTCCCTCACCTCCCCAGTTCCTAGTTTAAATACCTTGCTAGGTGGTGTTCGATGATTTCAGCTAGCCTGCTTGCCCCCTACCTATTTAGGTGCAGTCCATCTTTCCTATAATACCTATTTATTTTCCAAAAGCAATCCCAGTTTGTTATAAATCCCAGCCCTTTTTGCACACACCAAACAGCCAGCCAAGTATTTAAGGCCCTAATTCGACTGAATACTTCATCCCCACCACCACCACCAGGTAGTAGACCTGAGAGAATAGTTCTGCCTCCTAACTTTTTCAGCTGTCTTAAGGATTTAAAATCCTCTTCCAGAATCTGATTCCCTTTCAAGTAGGGCATATTAACCATTACAAAATGGGTGTTCCCCTTTAAGACACCCGACACTGAAAACTTTATACCTTTAAAACTTTAAGACACTCGTCAGAGGAGGGTGACGTAGTGCTGCTCCGCCCCTGCGAGCATAAAACCACTACTCACCCTGACAGTATCGTCTTTTTCCTTTTCAGCCTAACCTGTGTAACATCAGAGTTGAGAAGTATATCCTCCTGTATACTTTCACGCTACATTTTTCTTAAAATGTGTGGAAATATTTACAGAATCGCTAAAAAATGTTGTATTATTTCTAGCAGAGTTTCTTTTTTTTCTGTATTTCAGCTAGTGCTGGCTAAGTCCCACCGCGGCCTTGTGTGCCATGGGAAGCCTGCGGCTCTATTGCCGTCTTTCCTGGGATCTTAGCGCACCAAGTCACTGACATGTTCAGCTGAATTCTGTCTGTTAAGAATATTATTGTTAATTTTACAGTATTGTTTACTGTGTGTTTCGCTTTGCATTGGCTATCGGTTGTATCATATACTGTGTTTCATTTTTCTTACAGGAAAAGGTAAGTATTGAAACCTGAGTAGCTTCTGTAGCTACTACCAACTAACTTCAGCAGCTTGTTGCTGTTTCAGTGCAACTATCCAGCAGCACTATTACAAAGGCTTGTTTGCAAGCAAGCTATTTCTTGTCTCATGTTCTGCTGACTAGAAATTAGCCAGTGGCGTTGTGCAGGTGGGCATCCCTGCTATTTGCCATAAACAGCAAATGTAACCTGTCGCCCCCGATCCTAAGGGACCAAGGTTACTGTTTCGGTGCAGGCTACTGCTAGTCTCGTGTTTGTACTGACTAGTAGTTTAGCCAGTGGCTGACTTGCAGGTGGGCATCCCTGCTAACGTGCCACTAACAGTAACTGCGATTATCGCCCCCGTTCTCACTTCTGAGTTCGAGGTTACTGCTTCGGTACCGAGTGTAACCGAGACGGTACCGAGTGTTGGTTCTGAGTGCCAGTTCCAAGCACATAAAGTGTTAATACTCCACTTTGTGGTCTGTACACTGTTGTGAACACAGCACTATTACCATGTCTGGGTTGCCTAAACTGCTTGCAAATGACGGACATGATAAATGCACTGTCTGTCTGGGTCCCCAGCATGCGCATAGGGCCTTGACTGATGTCACTTTTTGTGATTTGTGTGCTCCCTTCACCAAGTGTATGCTGGATAATCGGGTAGCATGTCACTCAAAGTAGCGTTCCTCCACCCCTGTGCGGCGTGAGGCTGGACCCTCCTCCTGGGGCTGAGTGCCAAGAGGGGGGAGGAGCAGCGCTAGAAAGAGTAGAGCTGAGAAACCTGGTTCCTCGTCCTCTTCCTAATCCCCTTCACCTTCCCCTCCAAAATGGAGGAAGAAAGCCCACCTCACGGCAGATAGGGGACAGATAAACAAAATCTGGGATGTTGTGTCACGCCAGCAGGCAATTCTAACTGAGCTGCTGCAAGAGCGCTCAGTCCCACCGGTAATACCGGATCCTCCAGCACCCACTCCCCCTGCACCTTTGAAGGCAGTGGCTAGTGTGCTAGAGAGTGATATACTGTCTATCGCCACCTCCAAGAAGGCTGATGATCAAGACATGGAGCTGCCTTCGGATGATGCGGAATTGGACATTCTGATTACGCAGCTCCCGTTGTAATCAGGGCTTATGCCATTAATGCAACAAGCCACTGCGGCTTTACAGATCCCTTGGCCTGAAACAAAGGACGAGAGGCGCTCCATTTATGACGAGCAGCCCTCAATCACTCCTGCTGCCCCTCCGGTTCATCCGGATTTTCATTTCGAGCTTCAGTCCACTTGGGCTCACCAAGCTACGGCCATGACGGTTTCCTGTTCTGTAGACTCACTATACAGAGTGTTTGAACCAACTTTCTTCTATGAAAAAGCACCTTCTCCCCTTGGTTCTGAATATGCCCTCCTTCACCTTCCACCTGTTGCCCCTAGTTCTGTTCTCTGTGACCTGTGAAAAATAATTCTCGGCAAGTTACTTTGTTAAACCCCTTGACAATTTTAAATACCTCTTATGTTGCCTCTGGCTCTCCTCCTTTCTAGGCTATACAGATTCAGCTCTTTGTCTTTCTTCATATGACATACCCTTCAATCCTGGAATTAATCGTGTTGCTCTCCTCTGTGCTCTCCAATGCCTCAATGTTTTTCTTATTATATGGGGACCAGAACTGGACACACTCTTCTAGGTGTGGTCATACCAGTGCATTGCATAATTTTAATATAATTTCTCTTGATTTGAATTCAACTATCTTGGCTGTATAACCTAACATTCTGTTTGCCTTTTTTATAGCTTCTCCACACCTAGTTGGCTAGATTCATCCACTACTACCCCCAAGTCCTTTTCATACATAGCCTCCTCTATTTTGATACTATCCCTTTCATCCTGTTCTCTCTGTTTCTTTCCATTGTTTTCAAACATAATCATTTGAAAAAAGCACTCTTCCCATGGCTTACACCCCAGAGGTCAACGACAAAGCATTACATCGCAGCCAGCTAATGAAATTCAACATTACATTTAGCTTGCTTTTTCGGAGCAGCCAGCAGCGAATCAAATCGCACTATATTTAATTTGCCTTCAGTTCAGGCTTCCATCTTCCAGATCCACGTTACATGATCGCTCAAAATAAACACGAGAACATAAGTACATAAGAAAGTTTACAAACGAGAGGAGGCGATTCAGCCCATCTTGCTTGTTTGGTTGTTAGTAGCTTATTGATCCCAGAATCTCATCAAGCAGCTTCTTGAAGGATCCCAGGGTGTCAGCTTCAACAACATTACTGGGGAGTTGGTTCCAGACCCTCACAATTCTCTGTGTAAAAAAGTGCCTCCTAATTTGTTCTGAATGCCCCTTTATCTAATCTCCATTTGTGACCCCTGGTCCTTGTTTCTTTTTTCAGGTCAAAAAAGTCCCCTGGGTCGACATTGTCTATACCTTTTAGGATTTTGAATGCTTGTAATAATAATGTATTTATTATTATTATTATTATTATTATTATTATTATTATTATTATTACTACCAAATGGGTATTTACCTCCTAAAGACCTGGAAACCTGAATAAAATATATCAAAGCATAAAGGGACTGCGCTCACAGATCTTAGCGCCATTTTTCCTTTCAAGACCTGTCAGGAGAGCCTGGTATCAGATAAGTACTTGTTGCTTATGACCTAATTATTGTTTTACATAATTTATGCAATAGTACATTAACACTGTAATAGTTTTTCCTAATTACACGTATATTGTGCACTACAGCCGCCTGCTTGTTGCGTCCCGCAGTGGCCTTCTGCACCACATGAAGCCAGCAGCTTGAGTCGCTCCTTCCCAGGGATCAAGCAACATAAGTCGGCTGACTTTGTGCTCTTCCCCCCAAGCTGCATAGCTCTGGCTGGAGTTAAATTAAATTCTCATTTTAAATTACGAGACATTTGTTTTGTGAACTGTAATTGTGTTATTACTGTTTTCTGTGGAGAAATATTTTTTTTATATATAGAAAAATACACGCACCACTGCTGGACCTAGATACGCGCTTTGGTTGAGATTGCTTGCAGTCTCTCCCACAGTATCTTGCTGCCATTTTGGTGACTGCTTTTGCATCACCATTGTGAAGGCTGTTAGTACCTCTACCAAGCAGGCTTCCCTCAGTCTCGTGTGTGGTACTGACTGAGTGGTTTTGACAGTGGCTTGTACAGGTGGACATCCTTGTACATTGCTACCCGTGGTAACTGAACCGGTGAACCTGTATCGTACCGGTACCAAGGTCACCGACCCGTTACCGTAACCACACTGAGACCAAGGATACCACACCGGTACCTTCCAAGTACTGTTCTTGTACCTACCCGGTGTTAAAGTGCTTACGCTCCCGGTCCGGTACCAAACCAGTCTTGTTCGGGTCTTGACCCGCCCAGTTGCGGTCTATAAGCAGGTTGAGACAGCACCTGTACATTTGTATAAACTACACTGCATTGCTTGCTGCTTGCATCATGATTCGGTTTTATCCCTGCGAGACGCCGTTCCAAGCGATCGGCGGACTCTGAACAGATGGAAAAGCTGTGAGCAGCTGTTTCCCACCAAGGAACAGTGCTCGCAGAGTTAATGTGTGAACATTCGGCCCCGCCTGTCCCCCTGGAACCCCAGTGCTTGGCAACAGGAGGACATTCTGTCCATCGCCGCCTCTGATGAGGTGGGCGAACAGGAGCTGGCGTTCCCATCTGAGGACGTGGAGTCAGACAACCATCCCCTGCAGTTAAGTTCTCCCTGTCGGCAGAGCTTCTACTGCTGATCAAGAGGGCCACTGTAGTCTTGCAAGTGCCCTGGTCTACACAATATGAGACAAGGCAGTCCATCTTTCATGATCAGCCTACCGCCTCTCCCGTGTGGAGAAGCTGGGCCTGGCCCAATTTCCCCTAATGGAAGCTTCAATTGATGCTTTGGTACAGACACCTAATTCAGCTCTTCTGTCCAAGTATGCTGTCTGCTCCAACAAGCAGTGCCGGTGTCGTAGGAAATAAGTTGACCAGGAAAAAAGTTGATCGCGCAAGTGCAGTAAGGCAAAAATAGACAAAAGTAAGGCTGGGCTACAGTTTGATTAAAGGGGAGGTTCACTGCATGGCTTTTTATTTTTATCTGGCCGTTTTATTTACTAGACTGTGTATGTTGGTGCATGTTCGTGCCGCTGTCTTTTCGTATGAACTTTAAAATGTGTGATCGACGGATCTTTATATGGTAAAATGTTTTAAATCCCTGTCTTTTTATATTTCTATAACATCGTTGTCAATCAGATGTAGTTTATGTGTGATCGCAGAGATTTATTTATATATTAAATTATTTTACACGTCAAAATGTTGTCAATCTTTAATCAAAATTAAAATGTTTCAGTAATATAATCTGATGGCATACTGCATCCATCATATTAGTATGACAAGGTCGTATTTTTACATTTTAATATTAGTATAGCTGTAACTTTACTACAGTTTAGACGTGGCAAAACTGCCAAAAAAATGAATAGTATATACAGTACCTTGATTTGTCTGCATGTCTTATGTTTACTTAAAAAAGGTTCTAGGTTTAGGGTTGTGGTTTTTAAATTGGGATAGGGTGAAGAAAATTAACCACAAATAGCCAGACGAAAGTTTTTTTTTTTTAGAAAGGAATTGTGTCGTTTACTCAGGTTGGGAATTAAAAAAAAATCTCTTGGCTGCACTGAAAGGGCGCCATCTGGAGTAGTGGTGTCAGTTTACCATGGACATCTGGGTGCTTACTACCGTTCAAACTGGCTACTCTCTGCAATTCAAGCACGATCCCCCTCCCTTTAGGGGCAAGACGTCGTGGTGGTGTCTTAGGTGTTAACAGCTCTGCTGCAAAAAACAGGCTATTCGCATGATAGACCCCCTCCAGTTGGAGGAACGGTTCTACTCCAGCTACTTCCTAGTTCCCAAGCAGTATGGTGGCATCAGACCAGTCCACGACCTCAGAGAGGTCAACCTGTATCTGAGCCGAAGGAGGTTCAAAATGTTGATGATGCATCAGCTGTTGCAGTCAATCAGGCCAGGCGACTGGTTCACCATGGTGGACCTCAAAGATGCCTATTGCCACATCCCCATAAAACCAGCGCACAGGAAGTACCAGCGATTTGCCTTTCAGGGAACAGCATATGATTTCTGTGTCTTGCCGTTTGGCCTCTCTAGCTCCCTGTGCCTTCTCGAAGTGCATGGGCGCTATCCTGGCATCATTGAGACTCAAGGCATCAGAGTGCTCAGTCTCCAGCACAGAGGCCCACACGGAACTTGTCACCGGCCACCTTCGCTTGGGCCTTATGGTGAATCATGCGAAGAGCCAGCTCATGCCTTCTCAGACAGCCTCCTATCTAGGAGTGTGCTTGGACTCCAGGTCCATGCTGTCCACTCTGTCGGACGGCAGTGTGCAGAGAATAGACGTCTGTATAGAGCTCTTTCAGCTCAACAGAGCGTTCACGGTAGTGGCGTTTCAGAGACTTCGGGGTTTGATGGCCGTAGCTTCCCAGACCCTTCCATTGGGTCTCCTGCGAATTCGCCCTCTGCAGGCCTGGTTCAACAACAGGGCTTTTCAGCCTGCATTGAACCGCGACCGCCTATTGACAGTGTCTTGGTGGAAACAGCGTGCCCATCTACGCCTCGTCGTAGTGCTGGGCAGTGTCACGAGAAGAGAGGTTGTCACCATGGGCGCATCCAGCCGGGGCTGGGGGCGTTGTGTGGAATGGCAGGGGTGCGCAATGTGTGTGGCACCCCCCTTGGCAGGGTCTCCACATCAGTGTACAGTTTATCTGGCCTTACAGATTTTTTTGCAGGAGGTGTTTCGACCCTCTTCCATCTCCCTGGTGGCTGTCCGTCTGCTAGGGGTGCAGACTTCCATGAATTGTGGGTGTGCCAGCCCCTCAAGCTCCTGTTGCTGTCTCATTTCCTGCAGCTCCTTTTCAAGCACACTTACTAGTATAAACAAATCCTGGATTTTGCAGCACTTTACAGCAGTTTAAATGGAGGCAACACATTGCGTTTGCTTTTTTTTTTAAAAAAGGATATACTGTTCTGAGAAATTACAGGTACAGTTTATTTTTGATGAATGTAAGCAGTGAATATTTCTTAATTGTCTTGTAGCTTTGGCAGTGACATACCGAGCTGATGGGAAGGAGCTCGCTGTGGCCACTCTTGATGGAGAGATCTCGTTCTGGGACCCCCAGAATGCAGTGCAAACAGGCTCCATAGTCGGAAGGCATGACCTGCAAATGGGCAGGAAGGAAGTAGACAAAATCACTGCTAAGCAGGCAGCCAAGGGAAAGTAAGTTAACTTGTGATGTGTGTTATTATCTCCATCCTCCGAAGAAATCTGTTAAAAGGTTCCCAGAAAAAATAAAAAAAATAGGCATTATTTCAAGTAGAAATCTTTTTTTGTATAAATGTAGGTGGAATGAAAAAACAAATTACTTATTCTTTGGAAAAGTTGATATTAGTGTCACAAAATAACTGTGTTTTGTTTGGTTCAGGTCCTTCACATCTTTGTGTTATTCAGCTGATGGACAGTCTATCCTGGCAGGTGGTCAGTCAAAGTTTGTCTGTATTTACAATGTTAGAGAACAGATTCTCATGAAGAAATTTGAAATTTCCTGCAATCATTCTTTGGATGCAATGGAGGTGAGTTTGAATAGATACTAAAAATCTCTCTCTCTCATATATATATATATATATATATATATATATATATATATATATATATATATATAAGCTAATGTTTTATATACATTTGAACTGTAAAAATCTAATATTTTATAGACTGAGATATTGATTTCTTATTTGCAGGTTTTTTTTTTATAAACACTGCAGCCTTAATGTAAGTGACCCTGACATGTGACACAATATGGTTGCCACATTGAGGTCATGAGTAATGATAGAAACAGCACACAGATATTTTCTTCATATTCCATACATAGTTGTATCATATGATTCCATTATGAGTGTTTTCTAGTAGAAATTAACCAATTCACTGCAACCTTGTTTTAATCACTGGCCATATCCATGATATTGAGTCTTAACAGTATTGTTTGATTAGTAGATTACATTTTGATAAGTGATTGTAGCTAACAAACAATCTATAAATATTACTGGTACCTGTTTTTCATTTCCATTAGCTACGTAGGTCTCACATTTACAGTTTTAAAACATGATACCTGGTACAGCTTTAGGTTAAAGAAAGTTTTCAATGCCTATGCCTTACTGTTTGGAAATCTTTTGCCTATGATTTCCTTGGTTTGATCATGTAAAGTTAAACAGTTTGCAGGAACATTAGTTTAGTCTTTGGTCATATAATGGTAGACTACTGGTTTTGAGATACTGTCTTTTAAATTGTTGTCACATGTGTTTTAACTTCTTTGTGTTGCAGGAGTACCTGGACCGGAGGAAGATGACAGAGTTTGGAAGTTTGGCTCTCATTGATGAAGGTGCAGGTGATGGGGATGCAGTAACTCTTTGTCTTCCAGGGGTGAGGAAAGGTAAGAAGCTCCACACACATATACTGAGGAATTATATTTCTCAGGGGTTTACAGTGTATTTATATGGTGAGTGTGTATTTCAACATTTTAACAAATTAGATATGCAAGTTGGTTATGATCAGTTTTTTTATCAATTCATTGTTTTTAACGTCCAATCGGTTTTGAAAAACCGAAATGAAAGTTTTAAAACTGAAAAACCAAACTGCATTTGTTTTTTTTTAGGGGTGGGCACCAATGTCGATATTTTGATGTGATATCGATAATAATTTCCATATTGCGATTTATTGTGGGATTTAAAAAAAAATTTTAAAAAAAATTCTGGTACGCTCGCATAGACATACTTTTTATTGCAAATACTGGTAAAAATACAAACGCAGTACAATCAAGTTTATTTTATATTACGATACAACAAACCATATACATACCAATCATTCATCATTGTTAGTCTGGTAGGCAAGCACCACACTGACAAGCAGGCTGTAGTGGTGATGTCAGACCCGGAAGAAACACACAGTACTGCAAAGTGAAATGTGAATTGAGCTGTTGCGCGTTTAATAATGAACAAAATAAAAAGGTTTTAAACAAAAACAGCACACGGCACTTGCGGCCAAAATAAATAGACAAACAAAACAGACTAACACTTAAAGGAACAGTACACTAACAGACAAACAAACACGATGAGTCAAAACAAATAATAATTATTCTTTTAGTTTACTTTACTCTCCTTCTGTCTCCCATTCTCTACTCACCAAACACCCAACCCTGAGTGAGTGAAACGTGCATCTATATATACAGTGCCTTGCAAAAGTATTCAGACCCCTGACCAATTCTCTCATATTACTGAATTACAAATGGTACATTGAAATTTCGTTCTGTTTGATATTTTATTTTAAAACACTGAAACTCAAAATCAATTATTGTAAGGTGACATTGGTTTTATGTTGGGAAATATTTAAGAAAAATAAAAAACTGAAATATCTTGCTTGCATAAGTATTCAACCCCTGTGCTGTGGAAGCTCCCAGTTTACACCGATGAAAGAAATTGCCCTAACGAGGACAAAATTACCCTACCATTGGCCTCCACCTGTGAACCATTAAAGTTGCTGTCACATTTTCTGGATAAAAACCCCACTGTTGAAGGATCATTGGTCAGGCTGTGAATCTGAAGGAAAATGAAGACCAAAGAGCATTCTACAGAAGTTAGAGATAAAGTAATACAGATGCATAGATTAGGGAAAGGGTACAAAATAATATCTAAATGTTTGGATATCCCAGTGAGCACAGTTGGATCAATAATCAGGAAGTGGAAGCTGCATCACACCACCCAGACACTGCCAAGAAAAGGCCGTCCCTCAAAACTCAGCGCTCAAACAAGGAGGAGACTTGTGAGAGAAGCCACAGAGAGGCCAACACTCACTTTGAAGGAGCTACAGAGTCCAGTGGCTGGGAGTGGAGTAATGGTTCACCAGAACCATATCAAGAGCTCTGCATAACACTGGCCTGTATGGGAGGGTGGCAAGAAAGAAGCCGTTACTCAAAAAGTAGCATCTGAAAGCACATCTGGAGTTTGCCAGAAAGCATGAGAGGGACCCAGCTGCGATGTGGGAAAAGGTTTTGTGGTCAGATGAGACCAAGATAGAGCTTTTTGGCCAAAACTCAAAGCGCTATGTGTGGCGCAAACCTAACACTGCCCATGCCTCAAGACACACCATCCCTACAGTGAAGTATGGTGGTGGCAGCATCATGCTGTGGGGATGCTTCTCATCAGCAGGGACTGGGCATCTTGTTAAAATTGAAGGAAGAATGGATGGAGCAAAATACAGGGAAATACTGCAAGAGAACCTGATTCAGTCCGCTAAAAAACTGAAGCTTGGGAGGAAATTCACCTTTCAGCAGGACAATGATCCCAAGCACAAGGCCAAAGCAACATTGGAGTGGCTCAAGAACAAAAAGGTGAATGTCCTACAGTGGCCCAGTCAAAGTCCTGATCTCAATCCCATTGAGAATCTGTGGCACTATTTGAAAATTGCGGTCCACAAGCGTCGTCCAACCAACCTGAAGAACCTGGAGCAAATCTGCCAAGAAGAATGGGCCAAAATCACTCCAACACTGTGTGCAAAGCTGGTACATACTTACCCCAAAAGACTTAAAGCTGTTATTGCAGCGAAAGGTGGCTCTACCAAATATTAATGTGTGGGGGTTGAATACTTATGCAAGCAAGATATTTCAGTTTTTTATTTTTCTTAAAAATATTTCCCAACATAAAACCAATGTCACCTTACAATAATTGATTTTGAGTTTCAGTGTTTTAAAATAAAATATCAAACAGAACGAAATTTCAATGTACCATTTGTAATTCAGTAATATGAGAGAATTGGTCAGGGGTCTGAATACTTTTGCAAGGCACTGTATATATATACTGTTGTGTCGGGATTCAATTACTAATTCATTATTCACTTGAATCCCAGTGGAGCGAAGCGATCAAAAAAAGGTGCCAAGTTAGAAGCAAGAATTGTGTGAATCTTGGGCCCCAGCACCTTTCCAATTGTGCCTATTTGCTTGATGCTTGACAAGATTGGCCTAATTGCTTCTCCTAACTTGGGCTTTTGTGTTTGATATCACCCCTTTAAACGGCTGTTGTGTTTTTCTAACTTGTTTTTTTACAAAGACAATGTTTTTGTTATAGATATTACTTCTTTTTTTACTTCAACAAATAATGAATAAAGCGAGGGAAAGATATTCGAGACTGTGTATGGTAAATAGACAGACAGACAAGAGAGTAATAAGTAGAGTAATATAAGAGAAATTAGAACATATTTGAAAGTAAAATAATGGTAGAAGGGACTTTTGGACAGTATTGAAAATGTAAACATTATATTTTTATAGTTGCGTGAGAGGTGAAAGCGATATGTCTATTTTGGTAGGTATTGATATTTTGATATTTACGTAGGTACAAAACTACGATGTTATAAATGGTTCAAAAGGTACATATGCATGTCCGTGCTAAAGGGTAGTATACTAACACATTTTAATGCTGGAAAAAAAAAAAAACATTATTCTCCTTCATATAGTGGTGTTATGAACTTAGGCTAAAGCATTTGTAAAGCATTAGATCTCTTCATAAAAGGTCATATACGTTTTGTTTGCATTTGTTGACCATGGTTTGACTTCAATAAGTGCATCATTTGCATGCACCATTTTCCAGTAGCACCCACAGCAAGAACAGACACATAGTGTCCTGAAGTAACACCCTGTCCTTGGTGTATGATAATGGAAGCTAATTGGTAATTCCTGTTGTCCACAGTAATTGTGCTCTTCTGCACAGCAGTAAACTTAGCATTGTGTCACTTTGTAACGGTCCCGTCTGGTTTGGTTTCCCAAACCATAAGTTGGACTGCAATCATTCTCCCCGCTGATTGAATAAGTTCACGTTTCATGATTGGAGAAATTTTGCATTGCCTACATTTGCTACCAGGAATCATTGCCCATTTGTCATTTCTATAAATGAGTTCTTCCAAACACATGGAATCTGTACCAGCAGGTACATGTAGAGGGTAAATATACAACACCTCTCGGTTTGATGAGCAGTAGTTACATGTAGTACATAGAATGACATGACTTATTGTGACAGAAACCATGCAAGATACTTCAGGACAAATTTCAGACAATTTGGTGAGAAACTGCAACATGTTGCTGCTCACCTCTATTGAAAGGTTCTCCTAAGAAGTGACAAATATCCACAGTACTTATTATTATTATTATTATTATTATTATTATTATTATTATTATTATTATTTGTTTATTTAGCAGACGCCTTTATCCAAGGCGACTTCGAGACTAGGGTGTGTGAACTATGCATCAGCTGCAGAGTCACTTACAATTACGTCTCACCCGAAAGACGGAGCACAAGGAGGTTAAGTCCCTTTGAGCTGATGGTACTCTTCAACTGCAGTTTGACATGCATAGATGCAGTTGGGGTCAAAGTTAATAAGGTGGATACAGCTTAAGGAAGTAACTGTGGAAAGTGCAATGAAACTTTGTTCATAGGAGACAATGGCGTTACCACGATCCATCATAACTGTTTTTAGAGTCATCCCCTGACATTTGTGAATGGTGATTGCATGAGTACCAATGACTGGGAACTGCTCTCGAACAATGTAGACTATCCATGATTTCAAACTTTGAGCATAAATGTTAAAAGGTATGGGTGACTCCATTGTTAAATGTGATGGTTATGGTTTTGAGCATGCTTGTGTTTTCCAGGTAGTAGGAAATTGATGAGACCAGTGGCAATGTCAATGTTCTTGCGAATTTGCTTAATACAAATGCAAATGTGATACATTTACTACCAAACTAAATACAAATGGAAATATGTGACAAATGCTAAATGAACTTCAAATACTTTCCCATACAACAAATGTTAATTTATTAACATGAATTTGGCAGAGGCCTTCGTCCAAGGTGACATACAAGGAAATCAGTTTATATAACAAACAACATAAACACGGTAATCACGTAGTTCATAATAATTAACAGGTATGTACCAATATAGGAAGCAAGTTACGGCCCAACGTGATTTAAACCTTTAAATGCAAGGCTTTTTCCAGTGAAGAAGCTGTGCAATTGGCATATGTGGCATGTTTGCCCTCTGTTCTGCTCCAGTATACCACGTTGGGCCGGGCTAAGTACAAGTCGGACTTGCAGGAGGGTTGCCCATCGCTGGGTACCTGCAGAGAAATCAGCTATCCAATGTGATCACTTTTTCATTGTACAAAAAAAAAATCTGTTTTCGTTTGTTTGGTTTTATCTTTTGTCTAATTATTTGGTTTGGAATTTTATGTAAATTTTGGTTTTGGATTGGGAAAATCATAGCCTCTGCATCCCTATAACAAATGTTTAAGCGGGAGAAATCCCAAGATTGATCACATACACTCAACCCTTTCACAGATGGAATTCCTGTCAGGCTTTTATCTTTGGTCTAGCCTCCATTGGTAGGAATTCTTCCAAAAGCAGGGATACAAGATAGTCTAGAAAGCAAACAAGTGTGAAATTCATAGAAAAAAGAAAAAGCATAAAATATTTTCTGACTATTTTTTCTTTAGGTGACATGAGTTCTCGTCATTTCAAGCCAGAAATTCGTGTTACTTGCCTTCGATTTTCCCCCACTGGTGAGTTCAAAAATCAGAACCTGCGTGGAGTCTTGAATTTTTAAAGCTTTTTGTTTCTATATATGTTTAAAAAAGTAGTGTGTTGTGCTTAATTTGTATACTATATTAAAATGTTATAATATGTCATGTAGCAAGGACTGTATAAAGTTTAGGTTTAAGTTTATGTTTCAGTCATTGCTTAAAGTATGCACTATGTGTAGAAGTTTTTAAAGACTGGCCATGAATACTATACAGCAGTCCACTTTAAGAGGTAAAAATCTAAATTGTTGCGTTTTTCCCCTGAAATAATTCTATTTAATTTATATGGAGAACCCCTGTTTAATTGTCCTGTTGTGCACAGGCCGGAGCTGGGCAGCCACATCCACAGAAGGCCTGCTAATTCACTCCCTGGACAGCAGGTTGGTGTTCGACCCCTTCAACCTGGACCTCAATGTCACCCCCAGTAGTGTGCGCAGGCAGATGCGGCAGCATGAGCACACAGACGCCATCGTGCAGGCATTCCGCCTTAATGAGAAGAAGCTCATTCAGGAGGTGCTGGAGAATGTGCCGTATGCCGAAAGTAAGTGCTTAATTTCCAATTTTTACACAACACATAATATAATAATAAATCCATTACTGGATTTATAATAAACAAAAATGGTATCTCCATGGCAGACTTTCACATTGAGATGACAGACAATTTGTTCCTTTGAAAAAAAATACTGTTAACCATCCAGTAATAAATCGGCTTGTTTTCTGTGTATTTGTCATCCACCATCTTAATGCAATTTATTTTCTTAAACAAATGTAATTGAACAGTATAAAAAGAAATGACACATGTTGCTGTTAAGTCTATTAATACAAATAATATTACATATTTTAATGTAATTATAAATAAAAACTAGCAACATTTATGGTTAATATAGCCCATTCAGCATGATAACAGACACGTTTTAAGAAATCAAGTTTTCGTACCATTGATACATGGATGAAAGTTTTTTCCGTCTAACGGAATTCCGTCAAAATGTCCATTCCTATGATTCGTGAAAAATGCCCAACAAATCGAGGTGGGAGTGGAGGAGGGATATATTTTTATCATGGAAAACTGTAAAATGTTTTCACACGTACTTTTGTGACCTTTTAGAAACCATATATGGCGCAGGGGAGGCAAACTATATATATTTTGCTCCTACTTTTTTTACTTTGTGTATACACACAATTATTCTATGATTCATTATGGTTTTGCCTTTAAACGGTTTGAAATGTAATAAAAAAACGAGTCATTCAGAAGACGCCAGAAGTCCGACATTAATAAAAAAAAACACAATAGAACATACCCTCATGAACGTTGGCTTGACCCGTAGTCCGCACTGCACAACAGCTAACGTTAGCAGCGGTATGACTGCAACAGAAGATTTCTTAAAATGTATCAGTACATAAGAAAATAAGAAAGATTACAAAAGTAACATAGTTTCCATCAAACTTTTTTATGCTCTAAAATTCATGCGTATAAAAAAAAACTTGACAACTGTGATGGAAACAGGCTAAATTCGGTTACTTCATGCAAGCAAACAAAAAAAAAAACACCTTTCGATAGGGGTGGATAAAAATGTATCCTGAACAATAAATGGTGCGCACAAATGCAATGTAAATGCTTTCCGAACTCATTTTATGAGCTAGCGCATACTTTTTTCAGTATATGGTTGTATTTACGTGGTCAGTGCAGCACATCTCCAGACAGGGTACATCATTAAAACTTAATGACACATATCATATGTCAATCAAATCTACAACAATACTGAGACATAATTAAAATAAAATACATGAACATAATTTAGATCTTTTATTTAACACAATTTAACAAAGAAACTACAAAATGATATTACAAAAATCTACCTGAAGCCATAATAGTAGTGCAGTGTCTCATGTTAGATTTTGAAATATCACATTTTTCAATCTCTTTTTTTTATACTGTTTCGTTAAGTATATGGAAAACTGCAAAGCGGTATGCAATTCAATATGTTAACGTAACATTATTCAACAGGTTTCAGTCGACTTTGGTTAATTCTGTAGAGTGCGCCAATTTTTTTTCCATGGCTGGAATTGTCCCACTTTATTTATTTATTTATTTATTTATTTATTTATTTATTTGTTTGTTTTATTTTATTTTTTTTATTCACAAAGCACTGTACAGTACATTAAAATATATTCTATACTGCACAGGGAGCCAGTGTAGGAGGCTAAAATAATATGGGGGTAATATGTTTTAGTCAGTATTAGCAGTGGTATTCTGAATGAGATGTAAGCGAGACAGCACACCTTTTGGGATACCAAAGCGAAGTGCATTACAGTAATCAATTCTAGATGAAACAAATGCATGCATTAGTCTCTCGGCATCAGATACAGAAATAGTTGTACTAAGTTTGGCTAGATTTCTCAAATGGTAAAAAGATACTTTTGTAACTTCCCTAACATAAGCCTCAAATGATAGATCAGGATCAAAGATGACCCCAAAATTCTTCATTTGTACTTTAAGATTTAATGAGAGATTACTACAGTCCAGCTCATGTAATCCTGCATTTTTTAGTTGGTTTTGAGAGTCCACGAGCATAACCTGTTTTATCTGAATTCAGCATTAAATAATTCTGAGACATCAGCACTAGATGTCTGCAAGACAAGCAGCAAGTAACTCCACAGCAGAAGTATTTCCTGGCTTTAGGGACAGATATAGCTGGATATCATCTGCATAGCAATGGAAGTTCACACTGTGTGTGCAGATAATATAACAGTAGCATATATAATGAAAATTACAAAGGACCTAGAATAGAGCCCTGTGGAGCACAGCAGACAACTTCGATTCAATAAGATGGAGTGGTCTACAATATCAAAGATAGCATTTAGATCTAAGAGAATTAAAACTGATGGAAAGCCCAAGTCAGAGCTTATCATTAGATCATTTACAACTCTAACAAGGGAGTTGGAAATATCTTGTTTATTTTTTATTTTTGTTTGTTTTAGTTATGTTTTCTGTTCCTGTTCATTGTTAAGTTGAACTATTTAGCAAAATTAAAAGAAAACCTATTTTTTTTGCACATTACTTTTGGTTTCTTGCCAAGGACACTCGATGCCCGGAACACATTACCCTCACATTTAGTGGATAAGAGTGGCCAGCAGGGGGGCGTTGTAACCAAATACCAGTGCAGGTCAACCACAGGACGGCAACATGCCACCCAAAAGACCCAGAGAAGCATCCTCAGAGGCACCTGAAGGGGGTGCCACAGCTGCAGCAGCGGAGACCGCAATAAAAGTGACTCCAGGTCAGGGGCAGCCCAGAGGGGGAGAAGAAACCGTGACCGATTTTGATGGGCACGTTCCACAGCTATCTGCAATTGTAGAACAGCCGACAGGAGCGCCTGCAACGTGAAGCTTAACGGCAGGACCAAAGATGGCGAGTTATGCAACAACAAATTACCCAAATACAAGGAGAATTTGACCAGGACTGTCAAAGGCGGGAAGAAGCGGCCACTACCGAATGAGTCCAGTCCAGGGGGACTGGTCATAAACCACACAGCCTCCCTTAGGAGAAAAGGATGACATTGAGCAGTACCTTACTACTTTCAAAAGACTGGCAACAGCTTATCAATGGCCAGAGGAGGACTGGGCAGCTTATTTTTCATGGCTTGGAGAAAAAAACAGCCATGGCTTCTGATTATCATTCGACAAGTGGAAGTCGGTAAACCTAGTCTGTGTTTCAAACAAACACTCACGTCTTTGATATTTAACAAGTTTGATCTGCCTTACATTGACACTTTAACACACAAATCTTAATTCATGCAAGCAAACTGAAAATTGGTAATTGGAGGAAGTGTCAAAATAAGTGAAAATACTCTCCCATATGGATTGTAATTTATGCTATTCACATTGTATAATCGCTAGTTACACAAAGCATTTCCTTTAGAGTTACAAATCAATCAACCTATTATTTATTTTTAAAGGTTGTATTCGAGTACACAAAAAACCTTACACATTAGCTACTAGTAGAAGCAAATGTGTCATTTTATTTTTTTAATGCTGACGCTTAACATGTGTTATGTCAGTCTTTTTTTAACTCTGGACTGCAGTTCAATGTAAAACATCTACTGTTGACTTTCTGTGAATGGATGGAGTAACATCAGCATTTGCACTGACCATTAAAAGTACAACCAGGTATCCTTGTTTTGAATTATTTTACAGGTTATTGAATAAACACAGTAACTTGACTTGGATTCATCTGATGTCAGTACTTGATGGCTAGTTGTAATTAGTAATGTCAAACTATTGTAATGTTGGCATGTATTTTCTATTGTTTTGGCCAGGTTACAATATTTACACTAAGATTATTTTATAAATATTATTTGTTAGAATTTGTTAGGTTGCTATATGATAGGTGTTGTTTTATTCTGAATACACTACAGCAAATTATTATTTGGTGGTTTGCGCAATATTATGGTACTGTTGCTTTAATTGGAAGAGATACGTGCTGTGACGTTGCTGCTCATTGAGTTCTATATTTTAATTCAGTAAAAAAAAGGAAAAACTTGTGCCTAAGGAAATAGGGTATTGAACGAAGAAATCTCATCTTGGACATTGTTTGTACACTTTGTGAACCCGGCTGAACTTTACCGGCTTACGCTGTTATGCTGACTGCTTGTACACACGCATTTGCCTTTTATTCTTGGGAGTGTAAAGGACCAGAGTTTGGGTAATCGAATACACAAAAATGTTGCACCCTGTATATTCAAATAGGAAACTATTCGAAATTCCCATCCCTAATCCTAATAATAAACACTATTAAAACAATATTCATAATACAAAATAATAACAGTCGTTCTCAGAGCTTTGACGCTTGTGTAGCCTCTGCCAAATCAGCGCCAATCTTGCTGAGTGATACCAACGAGTCCTGGAAAGATTGTGAATGACATTTTTGACCTGAACACATCGGATCCCAAATCAAAAAGCTAGACAATTCGATCTCATATCTGGGTATCCATCGGGACATCTTGCAGCGAGACTGGATATGATGTAAACGAAATGTTGAATTCACAACAAATAAAGCTGCTGTTTTATCTGTAAGCCTGGGAAACTGATGCCAAACAAGACAGAACTTTTCTCAAAAAGATAGGTGTCAGAATTACTGGCACCCATAAAGATTCTTATAAATAAAATCAAACAAAATTAAATCTGCATTAACATTCTACTTCTTTAAGTTCATTTCAGTCTTAAGGAACTGTATTGTGGCCTTCCATGGCTTCCTGTTTCACTGGGGTATAAAAATAAGGTAACACGCATATGAAATCCATTTGTCATCCATCACCATGGGGAAAGGCAAAGAACTCACAAATGAAAAGAGACAAATGGTTGTTGACCTTCATAAAATCAGGCAATGGATACAAAACAATAGCTAAAAAACTAAATATACCACTTACCACTACTAGGGCAATAATTAAGAAGTTCAAAACCACTGGAACAGTGGTAAACTTGCCTGGTAGACGCAAGTGTATCTTGCCCCCACACACAGTGAGGCAGATGGTTCGGGAGGCAAAGGGAAATCCAAGGGCCACAGTTGGAGAATTACAGAACTTGGTTGCATCGTGCTCGTTTGGTTGTTAGTAGCTTATTGATCCCACAATCTCATCAAACAGCTTCTTGAAGGATCCCAGGGTGTCAGCTTCAACAACATTACTGGGGAGTTGGTTCCAGACCCTCACAATTCTCTGTGTAAAAAATTGCCTCCTATTTTCTGTTCTGAATGCCCCTTTATCTAATCTCCATTTGTGACCCCTAGTCCTTGTTTCTTTTTTCAGGTCAAAAAGGTCCCCTGGGTCGACATTGTCTAAACCTTTTAGGATTTTGAATGTTTGAATCAGATCGCTGCATAGTCTTCTTTGTTCAAGACTGAATAGATTCAATTCTTTTAGCCTGTTTGCATATGACATGCCCTTGAAACCCGGGATAATTCTGGTTGCTCTTCTTTGCACTCTTTCTAGAGCAGCAATATCCTTTTTGTAGCGAGGTGACCAGAACTGAACACAATATTCTAGGTGAGGTCTTACTAATGCATTGTAAAGTTTTAACATTACTTCCCTTGATTTAAATTCAACACTTCTCACAATATATCCGAGCATCTTGTTCGCCTTTTTTATAGCTTTTTTATAGCTTCACCAAGTCTCCAAATCTACAATTAGACGCCACCTCCATGCCAATAAGGCTATTAGGAAGGGTTGCCAAAAAAAGCCTTTATTGAGAGCAACCAACAAACGTAAGCGTCTGGAGTTTGCTAAACGGCATTGGCACTTCGATTGGAACCGGGTGCTATGGTCAGATGAGACGAAAATAGAGCTCCTTGGCGACGCACACCAGCGGTGGGTTTGGTGTCGAAAGAAGAATGCATGTGCAGAAAAGAACCTCATACCAACTGTAAAATATGGTGGTCGATCTTTGATGTTATGGGGCTGTTTTGCTTCCACTGGTCCTGGGGCCGTTGTTAAGGTCAACGGCATCATGAACTCTACCCAGTACCAGGACATTTTAGCCAAAAACCTGGTTGCCTCTGCCAGGAGAGTGTACAAAATACTGAAAACAAGGGTGCCAATAATTGTGACACTTAATTTTTTTTTGGAAAATTCATTTGAGAAATGTGTTATTTTGGTTGATTCCATTGAATCATTAATAGTCAAATATATTCAACATGTTGGAAAATTACAATATAGCTCAGTACTGGTATTATGTATTTTATACAGTTTTTTTTGCTCATCTTTATCAAGGGTGCCAATAATTTTGGAGGTGACTGTATGTATATTATACTAGTTAAATGTAACTGGCCCTGAATGCGAAGGGTATGAAAGCAAGGCAAGCATTAAATAATTTCGATAAAACTGAATAATTTATCTCAGTGTTTGTGATGTAGCTTCAACATTTCCCCAAATAGGAAATAGAGGAAATAGAGGGGGGTACGGTTAAGAGAAGCATGTAACTATGTTGAAAGGTGCTCAGGAGGCAGGAGCCCCGAATTCATCCCGACGGATTGGGAAGTCCCTGGCAATATTGCGAAATTGCAAGGAGATGAACCTTCTTTATTTTCGATTTATGACTTGCTTTGGGGCATACTGTGTCATGGGCTGGACATTTGGCAAGAACTAAGTCATTTGCAAAAATAGCTGGCAGGTTTTATTGGCCAGGCATGTATACGGAGGTCGATGAGTATTGTAAGAATTGCCCAGAGTGCCAAATCTCATCCAACAGAAAGGTAGCTCGTTCACCTCTGATGCCGTTGCCTGTTATTGATGATCCGTTTATGTGCATAGCCATGGATATTGTGGGACCCTTAGAGAGGAGCTGAGCGGGTAATCACTATATAATAGTCGTGTGTGATTACGCTACTCGATACCCGGAGGCATTTCCTTTAAGGGATATCAAGGCTAGGCAGCAGCATTGATGCAATTATTTTCTAGGGTAGGAGTACCTCGGGAGGTTTTAACTGATCAGGACACCAACTTTTTACCCAAAATGTAAAGGCAGGTCTATCAGTTACTAGGGTTGAGGGGGATAAAGACCACACCTTACATTTTACATTTTAACCAGAATTTGAAGAGTATGCTGTGGAAGTTTGTTGCCAAGAATGGAAAGGGTTGGGACTGTTGGCTGCCCTATTTATTGTTTGCTTCTTACCTCGTATGATGAACTCCACACACCGAGTGAACTCCCAGTCTCCATGTTGCTTGGGTCAGAAAACCGATCTCTTTCCCAGAGATCCTTGATATAATCCTTTTTTGGCGCCAGTTATTGTCCCTCCTCCATAAAGCCCCTCCTTCCTGGAGTGTCGATGTCCAGATTTCTCCTGCGTATGCTTGGGTAAGGACTCAGTATAGTATTGGCGTTTACGTATTTACATTTTTTTTTTTTTTCTAGCAGTTGCTAGTTTTTCTCTCTGGGTCTATTGGTCTTTCTGACACACATGCCTTCTGTGTGTTCACTGTGTGGTTTTCTCTCATCATCTTGTGGTAGAGAGGTTTGTCTAATGTGTGTTGATGTGTCAGATGCACCAACACATAGGAGAAAGACTCCTTCACCCCCAGTTTTGCGTGCTGATAAGTCTTGCGCTTCATCTTTAGCTAAAACATCAAATAAAAGACCAAGTAGTTGCACAGAACGCCGGAGCTCCGCCTTGTCTCCCCTAAGGAAGAGAACGAGTAAATCCACCCATTCCCGCGGCAGCAGGGAGAAAGATACACTAGCTAAAACAGCAGCGGCCATTACCGAGATTCCAACCGAGGATACCCAGCCTACGATTCCACAGGAATTATTGCCCCCGGTAACTAAGGATATTTTTTTTCAATGGCTGCAGGAGTTTGAAAACTCAAGGCAACCTGTACATCTACAACCAGTAGCCCCGGGGGCTGATACGGGGACCGCAGCAGCTTGGAGTACACAAGAGCAATACTACTCTGCTGACACCCAGCACGGGAGATGATGACGTCATGGACTCCGCCCCAGACGATGACGATTCAGTAGCTGGAGAAAGTACTTCACTGGTATATACTAATGCAGTGGCGGTTTTTAAGAAGGATTTCTTCCTCGCTCAATGCTAATACCCAGACTTTTATTAAGGAGGACAATTTCCTGAGCATCTTAGATACAAGGGATAAACAAGCCTTTGAAGGTTTTCCCTTCCATGAGGCCCATTGAGGCTCTGGAAAAAACCTGTATGTGCTGCATCATATCTACATAGAGTAGATACATTCTACAGAGTACCTTCTGGTCACAAAGAGCATCTCTTTAAGCATCCTAAAATACATACTATCATGACTACACCAGCCACTAGTGCATCCTCCAAATCCTCTACACCAGTTTGTACAGACAGGAAAACTGATACCTTCTGAAGAAGGACTATGCTGCCTCCACTTGCAAACATGCGCATCAATAACTATCAAATTCATGCTGCCAAATATCAACACAAACTATGGAGCCAGATGTCTGCTGCCCTACAGACCCCTACTCCAGAGAACATCGAACTGGCTATGCAGCTTGCGGAAGAGGGGAAAAATACTGCAAAGATCCAGCTGCAGGCGGCATGTGATGGCATTGACAACAATGCTGTAGCAAGTGTTGTATCTGCAAAACAGGTTGTGCAGATGAAGACTTCTTCCTTAACTCCCAACACAGTCAAAAATTATGGAGTTACCATTTCAAGGGGACTTTCTATTTGGCACTGATCTTAGAGTATGACACAGATGAAGGAGGCAAAGCGGGCCATCAGATCCTGCTCAACAACAAGCAGAGGTATACCAAAATCCAGGCTTTGGTCGATGCGGCGATCCACAAAACCTCAGGTGAGGTCACTACTGGGATTAGCCAGTTATTACCACCGCTTTATCCCCGAATCTGCCACAGTGGTTAACCTTTTAGTCAATCTCACCAAAAAGAGTGCTCCAAGTTTAATTAAGTGGTCAGCTGAGTGTCAGGGGGCTTTTGATACTATTAAGCGTAAATTGTGCCAGGCCCCCACCCTTATTACACCTGATTTCACCAAGAGATTCATCCTCCACACCCATGCTACTCGGAGAAAGGATCCTTCAGGAGGTCCAGAAGCATTTAAACTAGAAAGGAAGGGGGGAGAAAACAAAAAAACAGAAGGGAGACCACATCAAAACAAGGGCAACAACTCAGATAAGACAACTATTAAATGTATCTATCTTAATGCTAGAAGTCTCAGAAACAAAATGTTAGAACTTGAAGCTACTGCACCAACAAGTAACTACGATGTGATAGGTGTTACAGAAACTTGGTTGTCTGAGAGTGATGGAGACAAATATAATATTAGTGGGTACACACTATATAGGAAAGACAGGCAGGACAGAAGAGGCGGAGGGGTAGCGCTATACATAAGAAATATTCTTGAAGCCCAGGTGTTAAATCAGGATAAAGAAAACAATGCAGAATCAATATGGGTCAGAATAATGGACACAAATTCAAAGGGCATAATAATAGGAGCATGCTATAGACCGCCAAACTCAGACGCTGAGCAAAATAATCTGTTGTACAATGACATTCGAAATGCGTGTAGAAAAGGAGAAGCCATACTAATGGGGATTTCAACTTCCCGATAAAATGGGAGAACCCGGTGGGGGGCACGACGGACGAAATTGAAATGGTAGAAATGACAAATGACTGCTTCCTAACGCAGTTTGTCAAGGCACCGACTAGAGGGGAGGCATACCTTGATTTAGTCTTTTCAAATAATGAAGACAGAATAACTAAAACAGAGGTCTGGAGAGCCATTGGCAAACTCAGACCACAACATGGTCTCATTTGAAATATTTTTTAAAACCCCAAAAGTAATGACTAAAGCTAAGGTTTACAATTTTAGAAAAGCAAACTATGAAGGTATGAAACAGAGACTAACAGAAGTAGATTGGAGTAAAATAGAGAAAACATCCACAGAAAAGGATGGCTGTTTTTAA
Organism: Acipenser oxyrinchus oxyrinchus; assembly: GCA_030684275.1. NCBI lineage: Eukaryota > Metazoa > Chordata > Actinopteri > Acipenseriformes > Acipenseridae > Acipenser > Acipenser oxyrinchus. The sequence goes on along the minus strand of CM060253.1, from coordinate 20,303,277 downwards.
AAATGTAGTACTAGAGGCACAAAACGATTACATCCCAAAAGTAGACAAATCTAAATCTAAAACAAAATGGCCAAAATGTTTAATAGATCAATTAAAAAAATATTCAGCTTAAAAAAGGCACTTTACAGAGCGCTTAAAAGGGACCAAAAACAAAGTACACAGAAAGAGTACTTGGAACTGCAAACACAAGTCAAAAAGGAAGTTAGAAAGGCCAAGAGAGAGATAGAAATCAATATTGCTAAGGGGCTAAAACCAATTCCAAAATATTTTTCCAATATTATAACAGCAAGAGAACATTCAAAGAGGAGGTCAAATGTCTAAGAGACACAAATGGCAAAATCATAGATGAAGAAAAAAAAATAGCAAATATATTAAATGATTACTTTTCACAGGTTTTTACAAAGGAGGACACGGACAACATGCCCCACATGTCGACCTGTTCCTATCCAATTTTAAATAACTTTAGCATAACAGAGGCAGAAGTGTTAAAGGGACAAGGAGCTCTTAAAATAAACAAATCCCCTGGGCCGGATGAGATCCTCCCAATAGTACTCAAAGAAATGAAAGAAGTTATTTACAAACCGCTAACCAAGATCATGCAACATTCTCTTGACACAGGGGTTGTACCGACAGACTGGAAAATAGCAAACGTAATACCGATCCACAAAAAGGGAGACAAAACCGAACCAGGTAACTACAGACCAATAAGCCTGACTTCTATTATATGTAAACTTATGGAAACTATAATAAGATCCAAAATGGAAAATTACCTATATGGTAACAATATCCTGGGAGACAGTCAGCATGGTTTTAGGAAAGGAGATCGTGTCTAACTAACCTACTTGACTTTTTGAGGATGCAACATTGAAAATGGATAATTGCAAAGCATACGACATGGTTTATTTAGATTTCCAGAAAGCTTTTGACAAAGTCCCGCATAAAAGATTAATTCTCAAACTGAACGCAGTAGGGATTCAAGGAAATGCATGCACATGGATTAGGGAGTGGTTAACAGGTAGAAAACAGAAAGTACTGATTAGAAGAGAAACCTCAAAATGGAGTGAGGTAACCAGTGGTGTACCACAGGGATCAGTATTAGGTCCTCTGCTATTCCTAATCTACATTAATGATTTAGATTCTGGTATAGTAAGCAAACTTGTTAAATTTGCCGATGACATAAAAATAGGAGTGGCAAACACGGTTGCAGCAGCAAAGGTCATTCAAAATTATCTAGGCCGCATTCAGAATTGGGCAGACACATGGCAAATGAAATTTAATAGAGAAAAGTGTAAAGTATTGCATGCGGGCAATAAAAATGTGCATTACAAATATCACATGGGAGATAGTGAAATTGAAGAAGGGAACTATGAAAAAGACCTAGGAGTTTATGTTGACTCAGAAATGTCTTCATCTAGACAATGTGGGGAAGCTATAAAAAAGGCTAACAAGATGCTTGGATATATTGTGAGAAGTGTGGAATTTAAATCAAGGGAAGTAATGTTAAAACTCTACAATGCATTAGTAAGACCTCACCTAGAATATTGTGTTCAGTTCTGGTCACCTCGCTACAAAAAGGATATTGCTGCTCTAGAAAGAGTGCAAAGAAGAGCAACCAGAATTATCCCGGGTTTAAAAGGCATGTTGTATGCAGACAGGCTAAAAGAATTGAATCTATTCAGTCTTGAACAAAGAAGACTACGCGGTGATCTGATTCAAACATTCAAAATCCTAAAAGGTATAGACAATGTCAACCCAGGGGACGACTTTGACCTGAAAAAAGAAACAAGGACCAGGGGTCACAAATGGAGATTAGATAAAGGGGCATTCAGAACAGAAAATAGGAGGCACTTTTTTACACAAAGAATTGTGAGGGTCTGGAACCAACTCCCCAGTAATGTTGTTGAAGCTGACACCCTGGGATCCTTCAAGAAGCTGCTTGATGAGATTCTGGGATCAATAAGCTGCTAACAACCAAACGAGCAAGATGGGCCGAATGGCCTCCTCTCGTTTGTAAACTTTCTTATGTTCTTATGCGTCGGACGTGGGTTTGGGTGCAATCTTGTCCCAAAAGGTAGATGGAGTAGAACATCTGATACTGTCTCAGTAAAAAGATGCTACCTCGGGAGCGCAACTACTCCGTAGTCGAAAAGGAGTGGTTGGCTATTAAATGGGCTGCTCACTCCTTACAATATTATTTGTTTATTTAGCAGACGCCTTTATCCAAGGCGACTTACAGAGACTAGGGTGTGTGAACTATGCATCAGCTGCAGAGTCACTTAAAACTATATCTCACCCGAAAGACGGAGCACAAGGAGGTTAAGTGACTTGCTCAGGGTCACACAATGAGTCAGTTGCTGAGGTGGGATTTGAACCGGGGACCTCCGGGTCACAAGCCCTTTTCTTTAACCTCTGGACCACACAGCCTCTGCTGGGACATTCATTTGATCTTGTCGCAGACCACACCCCACTCAAGTGGTTAAGCACAATGAAAGACAGCAATGCCTGGATAACTCGGTGGTATCTGCCGTTGCAACCCTTCATGTACCACATGGTACACTGTGCAGAGAAAGACCATCAAAATGCAGATTATTTTTCCCGGAGTAATGGGAAAAATAGATTCAGCCGAAGTGTTCCTTCGCTCCAGTCTGAGCGTGGGATATGTGACAGAAATACAATGATTCTTGGTTGTAAATCTCCTCCCGACCTGTGAGGGCGCTTAAGCAGCGAGAACAGAGTTCCTTGACAGGCTGGTCTGACAGTTCTTTCCCAGGGTTCAAGGGAAGTCAGCCAGCCTGGAAGGGGCGAGACTCGTTCAACAACACATTGACCCGAAGGGAAACCACGCGGCAGCCGCAGATTGAGAGGCGGTTGCACTCGCTACCAAGGGGTCATGTGTGACAGCATAAAAGGGGACGGAGAATCGTAATCTGTTCCTTTGTTTTGGTTTATACCTAGAAGGATTGCGAGAGACCCCAGTGTTTACTGTGACCAAAAATCGTGAGTGTTTGTTTGTTTGTCTATTGTTGTCTTGTTCGTATTCACTAGACGGCTAACACGTTCTGGAGCTGTCGCCGTGGCCTAGAACCTAAAGCCGGAACAACACTTCACAATTGTCACAAATATAAATGTGTATCACCCACCACAAGCACTACTGCACTCACCCAGGACTGGTGACCGTGTACGTATTATTGTGGGGTGGATATTGTTTATTATTTGGGACTGCAATCCCCTTGTTATTTACCCCGTGCAGTATACATTGGTGTGTATTGCCAGGGGATTATTGTTTGGTCGCCAGACCTGGAAACTAAAAATAAAATCCTTTCCAAACCGGATTACAATTCTCTTTCTGCTTCATTCATGCACTGCATCACTCCTGCACCTGTATCCACTTAACCACCTGTTCACACTCATATAACGATTTCACAAACTCCCTTCAAGTTCTGTCTTCAGCCTCCATCGCAGCTGCTCCCCTTACTTCCTAGTGTCATTTGAAACTCCGCCCATCATCACAGCTTGTGGTCAGTCCTCTAGTTTGTTGATGGAAACATAACTAGTCATCTTACTTTACAGGCACATGCGTAATTAAAATATTTTTGCTTATATTACTGTCCCCGTCGTTCTGTGCACTATCAGCCCCATAAAATAATGTACCCAATCCGAAGCAAGTGTAAAACTTGCCATGATATTTAAAGGAAAAAAACTATAAATATTTTCAAAATAGCAAGCAATGAGTAGGGTGCAGTAGTAGCAGTTGCATTATTATTTTAAGTTATTTTTATTATATGCAAACTTTGCCCTCAGACCATATTTAGAAGCAAGCACAAAGGCAAGACACAATTTCTTAGAGGAATAAGACCATTTCCTGCTACTAACTTTCTAATGTTGACATTTTTTTGTTCTGCAAAAAGTCTTTGCATTTGCTTCAGAATTAAGTCTTTTTTTATATAGTAAACCAGTGCTTCTGACATGGATCAATAAGCTGCTAACAACCAAACGAGCAAGATGGACCGAATGGCCTCCTCTCGTTTGTAAACTTTCTTATGTTCTTATGTTCTTCTTATGGTAAGTATTTTGAACTGCCTTACTAGGGAATACTTGCCTTCAAAAGAACAGTACTTGCTTTTTAATAAACTAAGTGGGAATTCTAGATGTAGCACTGTGCTGCCTTTGGTACTGGTTTTGCCATTTGGTGCTACTTGCATGAATTTGTAATTAATGCATTCTCAGTAAGTACATATTGAACATTTTATTTTGAAACACCTGCCTAATTTTGTCGGTTTGCAATTACTAAAACCGAACTTTCACAACAGCAAAGCTTGCTTGGTTTCTTAGAGCTTCTTAATTGTAAAAAAAAAACATTTTTTAAATAAATACATTTGCCTCTGCCTGTTTAGTCCTTCAGTTTGTTCCCCACTTTTTTTTTTTTTTAACAAAGTTAAGCGCCTATGATTGAGACACAAAATTCTTGGACTATTGCTTCTTGCATTGATTAATACACTGAGTTGCTGTACAGCTTTTAGGATGAAAGACTCACCAATAGGTACCAAAACTGACTCCAGTGTTACTGAATAATATCATTTACTGGTCCAGAGCTTATCTATACTTGAAAAATGGGTATCATTTAGATTTGTTATTACACAGTTAAATAAACTGTTAATGCAAAAGCTTTGTTTTAGTTAGTATTATCAACATTGAAAATTCTCAAACTCCTTAAATTGGGTCCTTTTGAAAATTGTCAGAGTGGTCCTTAATGTCCTTAAACTTCTTAATTTGTATCGGACAAATTCTGTGAACCTTGTTACGACATCTGGTTGAGTTAAGCAAATATTTATGATTTTTGCAGCTGAGGTTTTATAAAATTAATGTGAATTGGGCATAGATGTAAAAGGTTTGAGTAACATTTCAAAAACTATTGTTTGTTAACTAGCCTCATGTGTGATTTCTCAGGTTGATCCATCTGGTAAAATAACAAATTGTAGTCAAGTAACTTCTGAATTTCTTTTTCTACAGTCAAGTTCAAATTTGCTTATGAAAGTTGTCCCAAATGGCTCAGAATGCATCTGGGAGCATGTACACCCCCAGAGCTTCAGGGGGGCCTAGGTTGCCCCCAGACCCACAGCCAAAAGATTGTTTTTGCCTCAGTTTGTCAAAATGATTATTGGCTACTTACACCCATGTTGATAGGTATATTAGTTATTTAGGAATATTTTGCATATAGTTATTTATTATAAATTAAAGATTTGTTAACACAAACCTTTATCGCTTTGGTGTTTCTGTGTGGTCCAGTTGAAGTTGTGTGCACCTTGCTGCCTGACCTTTATGTGGAGAAGCTGCTGAACTTCATCGCCACAACCCTGGAGTCATCCCGCCACCTGCAGTTCTACCTTACATGGACTCTGAGGCTCCTCAAGCTGCATGGACAAAAACTGAAAGCAAGGTGGGTATTACTATGCCAGACAATACCTGCAGAATTATTTCTGGTTATATATGAATCAAGGATTAATCTTTTGTTCTTCCCCATCCTTAATAAGTCATAAAATTTACAGTACAAATTGCAGAGCTTTTTAGTGCTTTTTGGTCAACTTAGTACTTCTGCTATGAAGTGTGTGTCTGCTACAGTTTTTATCCACTTATTTTCCATTTGCAATTCCCAGAATGTCTGCTCCTGAGTAACCCCCCTCCTACGGTCCCTTTCCACGTAGATAACCGCCATACATTCAGTAAATTGGGGCGGGACTTGTGCGGCGTGAATTGAGCAGTTGGAAAAATACATATTTTAAATACATAAATTATATACTGTTAAAGCTACAACAATGGATATTAGAAAATGGATAAAGAAAAGCATGTATGATACTATTTGGAAATGTGTATCTGAGACTCGCGGCAAGGAAGTTAATAGCGGGATTCCTGATGAACAGCCAGCGACCCACGATACAAGCTTCGGACGCTGCAGCAACAACTCTCCCGGATGATTCTGCAGCGAGTAGAAGGAAGTGGTAATGAAGTTTAATGCAAAAGGAAAGCAATGGTTTCGGCTTTACTGAGGATATGTACTTCACAACATTGCCAAGTTATATTTTGCATTTAATTAGTGTGCCTTGCCTTTCTATTTTGTTGATCTGTTGATGTTGTTTGCTGCACTTTTATATGTACAGTACTGTGCAAAAGTTTTAGGCAGGTGTGAAAAAATGCTGTAAAGTAAGAATGCTTTCAAAAATAGACATGTTAATAGATTATATTTATCAATTAACTAAATGCAAAGTGAGTGAACAGAAGAAAAATCTAAATCAAATCCATATTTGGTGTGACCACCCTTTGCCTTCAAAACAGCATCAAGCATCAATTCTTCTAGGTACACTTGCACACAGTTTTTGAAGGAACTCGGCAGGTAGGTTGGCCCAAACATCTTGGAGAACTAACCACAGTTCTTCTGTGTATTTAGGCAGCCTCAGTTGCTTCTCTCTCTTCATGTAATCCCAGACAGACTCGATGATGTTGAGATCAGGGCTCTGTGGGGCCATACCATCACTTCCAGGACTCCTTGTTCTTCTTTATGCTGAAGATAGTTCTTAATGACTTTTGCTGTATGTTTGGGGTCGTTGTCATGCTGCAGAATAAATTTGGGGCCAATCAGATGCCTCCCTGATGGTATTGCATGATGGATAAGTATCTGCCTGTACTTCTCAGCATTGAGGAGACCATTAATTCTGACCAAATCCCCAACTCCATTTGCAGAAATGCAGCCCCAAACTTGCAAGGAACCTCCACCATGCTTCACTGTTGCCTGCAGACACTCATTCGTGTACGCTCTCCAGCCCTTCGCTGAACAAACTGCCTTTTGCTACAGCCAAATATTTCAAATTTTGACTCATCAGTCCAGAGCACCTGCTGCCATTTTTCTGCACCCCAGTTCCTGTGTTTTCGTGCATAGTTGAGTCGCTTGGCCTTGTTTCCACGCCGGAGGTATGGCTTTTGGCCGTAAGTCTTCCATGAAGGCCACTTCTGACCAGACTTCTCTGGACAGTAGATGGGTGTACCAGGGTCCCACTGTTTTCTGCCAGTTCTGAGCTGATGGCACTGCTGGACATCTTCTGATTGCAAAGGGAAGTAAGCATGATGTGTCTTTCATCTGCTGCAGTAAGTTTCCTTGGCCGACCACTGCGTCTACGGTCCTCAACGCTGCCCGCTTCTTTGTGCTTCTTCAAAAGAGCTTGGACAGCACATCTGGAAACCCCTGTCTGCCTTGAAATTTCTGCCTGGGAGAGACCTTGCTGATGCAGTATAACTACCTTGTGTCTTGTTGCTGTGCTCAGTCTTGCCATGGTGTATGACTTTTGACAGTAAACTGTCTTCAGCAACCTCACCTTGTTAGCTGAGTTTGGCTGTTCCTCACCCAGTTTTATTCCTCCTACACAGCTGTTTCTGTTTCAGTTAATGATTGTGTTTCAACCTACATATTGAATTGATGATCATTAGCACCTGTTTGGTATAATTGTTTAATCATACACCTGACTATATGCCTACAAAATCCCTGACTTTGTGCAAGTGTACCTAGAAGAATTGACGCTGTTTTGAAGGCAAAGGGTGGTCACACCAAGTATGGATTTGA
>CM060253.1:20089422-20295168 GCA_030684275.1 Acipenser oxyrinchus oxyrinchus | reverse complement strand
GATTTTTCTTCTGTTCACTCACTTTGCATTTAGTTAATTGATAAATATAATCTATTAACATGTCTATTTTGAAAGCATTCTTACTTTACAGCATTTTTTCACACCTGCCTAAAACTTTTGCACAGTACTGTATATATATATATATATATAAATACACATATATATACATATATATATATATATATATATATATATATATATATATATATATATATATATATATATATATATATATATATATATATAATGTGTGTATATATGAAATATTTAAAATTGGAACACCAGAACAAGTGTTACAGCCATTTATAACAAAACTATAGAAAACGCAAGAAATGCAAAATAATATATAAAAGTAAAGAAAATGATCAAAAACAATGGAAACGCAATCTTATTTTATTTTGTTTGGCAATGTTTTCTTTGCTATCCTGCGCGTCTGCTCCATCCAGTGCACTCTCACACAGCGTGAGCAGTCAGGTCAGATTCTCACCGACGTAGATGCCCATATTTGGTATAATTAGAAAGCCACAGTCCGTCCCTTTCCAAGAGTGACAGCCATATGCGCCTATGATATACCGCTCTCGTGTACTACATCATCGAAGGCCGAGCCCGGGGGCGACCGCAGTAAAGCTAGACTAACCTCAGGGAGAAATCTGTTAAGCGTGTTTGATACATTGACAGATAACTAGTGTCGTTTCCCCCCAGGCAACAGCAGATAGCAAGTGAAGTGGCAGCGCTGTTTTACAGTTGAAATCCTGTTCCTGCATGGTGGCTGAGAGGTGCGAAAATACTTTTTTTTCATGCGTTCCCATGACGTGTTTCTTCAAGCCTCTTGTCATACAAACACTGTGCTATTTCAATGTAATTTTTAAAAAAATATATACATATATATTTTGCTTGTTTAAAGAAATGAGCTAAATAGCAAAGCTACCAATCTATTAGCTTAGCTAACTTGCTTGCTCACTGGTTATCTGTAACATTAATGTGAAAACAGACAAATACTATCTATCACTCCAACGTAGAGCACAACACCGTACACATTAGCGCTAAGTTAGCTAGCTTGCTTTCTTAATTTGACATTTCCCCATCGTTTTCATTGAGGACATGTATTTTTAACTTACATATGTGATGCATTCATTCAATAATCTACGCTGTCGCTAACCTGTCTGAATTATTTGAAGCGGTCAGGGTGCCTGTCCGCCAAATGCTTCGCTAAATTTGAGGTGTTGCCTCCTTTTGTTTGTACCGTCTTAAAGCACCGTTTGCATATGGGCTTGGATGGATCTTTTGCTTTGCCCTGCTCATTCGCTTCATAAGCGAAATACTTCATCACTCCTGCTGTTCTCTTTTTCTAAGCGCATGGGGCGCTGAGCTTGTGTGTCTCCCATCTTAACCTTTTACTCCTGAATTCTGGCTGTTTCGTTGTCGTTGTTTCCACCTGGAGTGTATGGTGTCCCTGCATGGACAGAAAGGAAAGCTCTTTTTTTTTAGTAATCATCTCTGTCTTTTACATGAAGGACGCAAACATGCAATTTTCATAATACAAGTACAGAGCGCTCCGATACTTTCTGTTCGGTATTACCGAATGCAATATTAATGAAGATCAGAACCGTTTTTGAAATTTGGCATTGCGATAGTATCAAAGTATCGGTATTTTTGACAACCCTACCTGGGACGGATGAGATCCTCCCAATAGTACTCAAAGAAATGAAAGAAGTTATTTACAAACCACTAACCAAGATCATGCAACAGTCTCTTGACACGGGTTGTACCGACAAACGTAATACACAAAAACGGTTACCAAATCGTACAACTGCGCATGCGTAGCATTCGTTTTTTTATATATTAAAATACACATTTTTAAAGCTCCCCACCCACAAAAGGCACTAAAGACTACTTAGATGCAGTAACTTGCCAAATGGGAGTAGTAACTGTCCAGTAGGTTTTTTTTACCTACAGGTGAATAATAAAGAATGCTCTCCCGGCACCAAACTTACACAAAAGACCACCCGTTTTTAAAAAGTGCTGTAGCTCAAAAACTACTGGACAGAATAACACAAAACTTGTAGAAAAAAATTCAGCCCTCCAATCAGAGCTGAAATCCAAAACAGCAGGCAGATTGATTGAACTTAACCCCACTTTTGAAGCTGCACAAAATAGGGGCTTATAATGGAAGGAACATTGCAACCATAACTATGGCAGGACTACTATACACACATGCATACATACATACATACACACACACATTAGGTAATGGTTACATTTCAAGTGGAAATGTAACCATTACCTACTGGGTGTTGACCTCCTAATGACTCAAAACCTGAATATTCTATAACAAAGCTGCGCAGCCGAGCCTGTGATGCAGTCATGGCCTGCCCCCAAGGGCATAAAATGATAGTGCTCACAGACCTCGCCGCCGTTTTTTCTTTCAAGAAGACCTGACAGGAAGATCTCATCAGGCAAGTACTTGCTTACGACTGTATAATTTTTGCCAAGTATCATATTTACATAATTTATGCAGTAATTTATATACACTGTAATAGTTTTTTTAAATGAATTATGCATAAATTGTGCACTACAGCCTGTTTGTTACATCCCACTGCAGTCTTGTGCCCCTTCCCAGGGAGCAAACAGCGTAAGTTGGCTGACTTTGTGCTCTCTCCCTCGGCTGCAATAGCTTTGGCTGGAGTAATTTTATCCTTTTTTTGTCTTTGGCTAAAATTGAGACGGTTTGTATATTTTAAGTAATTGTTATAACTGTATTTTGTTGAGAAAAAATCATCTTTTTTCTCATTCTGTTTTTCTGTTTTCACATAGACTAAGCGCTAGCCTGTCAGTAACGTGGCACTACTGCACACGCGTAGCAACAGCCTGCTGGGTTCAGCAATGCTACGCAGGACCAAGATACTTGCTTCAGTTGTGGTTGCTTGCAATATCTCCCACAGTATCTTGATGCTGTTTTGGTGGCTGTTAGTTAATTTAACAAGCAGGCTTCCCTCAGTCTCGTGTGTACTGATTGAGTGGTTTTTGCCAGTGGCTTATACACAGGTGGACATCACTGTACATTGCTACCTGCGGTAGCTGCAAACCGTTGGAGCCATAGTGTATGGTACCGAGGTCACTGAACCGGTGGCATACAGACCTGGTACCGTCCCCATACCGACCTGGTTTCTTCCCGGTCCTATTATTTTTTGTTTATTTAGCAGACGCCTTTATCCAAGGCGACTTACAGAGACTAGGGTGTGTGAACTATGCATCAGCTGCAGAGTCACTTACAAATACGTCTCACCCGAAAGACGGAGCACAAGGAGGTTAAGTGACTTGCTCAGGGTCACACAATGAGTCAGTGGCTGAGGTGGGATTCGAACCGGGGACCTCCTGGTTACAAGCCCTTTTCTTTACCCATGCTCACGCCCCCGGTCTGGTACAAAACCGGTCTTGACCCGCCCAGTTGCTATCTATAAATAGATTGAGGCAGCTCCTGTACATCTCCTGTACAGGAGCTGCCTCACCTAACCTAAGAGACATGCAAAGCCAGTCTGCCTGTTGAGGACAAGCACAGCAGATGCTCTTCCTGCCTGGGGCCAGAGCAAGCCAAGGGAGACTGGACGACGCACCCAAGGAATTAGCCCACACGGGAACTGTCTTCATGGTCTTACTCATCTTCCACTGCCTCTCCTTCTCCTCCCAGAGGAAGAAGAGTCGCTGTTCCAAGCGGACTCGGAACAGATGGAAAAGTTCTAGGCAGCTGTTTCCCACCAAGGAATGGTGCTTGCAGAATTACTGTGTGAATGTTTGGCGCCGCCTGTCCTCTTGGGGCCCCAAGCGCAGATTGTCAAGAGGAAGACATGCTGTCCATCGCCGTCTCTGATGAGGTGGGCGAATAGGAGCTGGTGTTTCATGGAGTCAGATAGCACGTCGCCTGCAATTAAGCTCTCCCTGCTGGCAGAACTTCTACTGCAGATCAAGAGGGCCACTGCAGTCGTCCCCCCCCCCCCGATTTTTGTTTTGAAATCCAGTCGTCTTGGGCTCATCTGGCTACAGCTCCTGCTGTTTCACACCCTATATAGGGTGCATGATGCGGAGAAGCTTGGCCTGGCCCATTTCCCCCTGGTGGAAGCTTCAATTGCCACTTTGGTACAGGAGCTCCAAGGATGCTATCTGCCCCAACAAGCAGTGCCTGCAGCAGAGCAATATCAAAGAAATATGGTATACTAAAATCAACAAATCACAGCAGTAATCAAGAAGTACCACAGAAAAATTTCCACTAAAACACCTGAAAGAAGTGGACAGCCAAAGGAGATTATGGGTAAAGCAGATAGAGGACAAAAGATTAACAGCCAAGGACTTAAATAAAGATGTAGAAGCATAAGGCATAATAGTGCACGAAAGAGCTATAGAAAGACACCTGAACATAGAAGAGTTGTATGCAAGTAGACTTCTCTGCAAACCACTTCTAAAGAAAATTCATAAAACAAACTGTCTTAACTATGAACAGGAATCTGAATCATTCTTCAACAAAATTCTCTGGTCTGATGAGGCTAAAATAGAACTTGTTTGTTGTTTTCACAGGTCAAGCACAATATTACCCATGATCCAGTCCCTCCAAAAGAGCATTCAGCGGCATTTGGAAGACATTTCTAAACTGTAAGGACAAAAAATATTTTAGTTTTACAGAAAATACATGACCAAGTTAAAGTTGAGAAACACAATCTTTATAAAAGTTATTCCTGGTGACATTTGCTGCAGCAAAAATCACAGAAAACAGCAATCATGTTAAGGAAAAGTTTTTTGTTGTTTATATATACATATTTTTTCTTTGCTATCCTGGAGTAATCTGGCAATCAGTTTCCTTATAGTTACCATTTAGTAAAACAATAAAAAGTAAAATTCAGCAGAAATGATAATCTATTCAGGTGAGAAATAATAAATTCATAAAAATAAAAATAAAAACACACACAACGTGGCTTACTTTTGATATAGCTAAAATAATGGGTCCCCCCCACTTCAATTTTAGAACAGAGTGCCTTATCACCACCCCAGGCATGGTACAGTATATATCATGGGAACCGCATGGCCCATCGTGATTTATACTTTACATATAATTCTAATAACTAACAATTTTGTTCTGCTCTTGTTTAACCCTGAAGCTGTGACTGGAATCGCTACAATATCAGGTACGCTCTTGCAATGTCTAAGCAGAGAGGCACGAAGAGGTCGGCTGAAAAACCTGTCAGTGAGGATGAGGAATCAGATGAAGCAGCCAACGAACAATCTACAGAAGAGATTGGCATGCAGATATAAGGACATTCATCCTTTGTCACTTGCAGTCTGTTTTTACCAGTCCTTTTGATTACAATAAATGCCTGATAGTGCCTGTGTGGATGCTGCTGCTTTTTAAGTTAGGAAGTACTTTCCCAAAGGAAACTGTGATGCAACATATCATTTCTAACAAGGTCTGTCTTTACACCTGCTTGGGATTAAGCCACAGTGGCTTTAAATGAAGACACAACATCCATAACCAGAGCACCTGATTTGTAAAGCTAGAGGAGACTTGTAGGCAATTTTAATTTGTTCATGTTCTGCCTTTGTATATACTGTACTTCATTGTTGTATAAAACAAGTAGTACAGATTCTGTATTAAGGAAGACATCAATTTCATACAAACAAGAAAACAGTTTTTTACTATAAAATTGTGCTTTATTTTACTTGTCTATGGCTACTTAGACATGTTTCCTATTTTGGGTGTTAGCAGGGGAGCCCAAGCAAACCATTACACTGAAGGCTTCATCCTGCAGTTTTCTTTGGTTTATGCTCTCATTATACAGTTCTATTGATCAAAACTGTACAAGTTAATTTCTTGATTGTTTTTCTATTTTTGTATTCATATCAAATTCCATATTAGTAATGCTTTTTTATGAAATTTGTGTGCAATGCAAATGTGTGTGTTCTATTGTTCCTGTGATTTTTATTATGGATCAGAACTCAAAATGGCACTCAATATTTTTCCATAATTATCCCTAATGACTAGGGCTGCATTTTTTTTCACCGTAAAAATTGCTTATTGTCTAAAAAATAGGTATTTCAATATATTTCACGATTAAAAAAATGTTGGCACATTTAAAAATGTTTTAACAAATGTTCCTACATTTTGAAAGGCTTACCTGAAAAACAGTAAATGCTAAATTCTAGAATATTTTTTGTCTGCCCATAAAGATCTTTTATTTAGCATTAGTGAATTATCAAACAAAATAAAAACATAAATAAATGTAAAAATAAACAAACACATGAAATGGTCCCTTCTTGTACTGGGCAGAGTTATCTTTGTGTTTCTGAACTTTGATGCAGCTGTTGTCTTTCTTGTTGGAAGATATTTTAAAGTATATTTACACTAGGGATGGGAATTTCGAATAGTTTCTAATTCAAATACACAGGGGCCAACAATTAACCAAACTCCAGTCCCTGCTCTCAAGGCAAATACGTATGTGTATTAAAGCAGACACCTAATAGTGTAAAAAGGTCTTTTCATACCAAGCGCATCACATCAAAGCGCCAGCGTCCGGTGTATTTTGACAGCAAGTTGTTTTCATACCAAAGGCGTCAGTCAATCTGAAGCCCTGTCATTGAAATCAACATTTTCCTTACAAAGTACAGAATAATAATTGTGTTTTTCAGAAACAAGTACTGTAATATAAATACTATCTCATGAAAACTAAATAATAAAGTTCTGTGTCTTTTGCAGAAAAAATTCAATAAAAATGGGAAAATGTTATGAATATTTTAGTATACATATTTGGATGGTCTGCTGTTTCGAGTGGTGTCTTTGCCACACTGACTGCAGTCTTTCTTTACTGTACTTCACTGAAAGTGACAAACAGACCATGATGATTGTCTTTATAATTAATTATAAACTTTTTGAACACTTGCTTTCTACCTGCTACGTCGGCTGTTGAAATTCTGAACACAGGTCATATGTTACTGTAATCTCCCGGTTGTGATCTTCATGTACATACAGCGTTTGCCAAATTATTTTTAAAACAGAAGTGGGCTTGCACCTTTAAAAATTATTAATACTTAGAATTTATTTTATTATTATTATTATTATTATTATTTATTTTTTAGCAGACGCCCTTATCCAGGGCGACTTACAATCGTAAGCAAATACATTTCAAGTGTTACAGTACAAGTAATAATACAATAAGAGCAAGATAAATATATATAACATTTTCTTCACACAATGCAGTGTACCCAAGTAGTCTGTTGAAAATAAATAGTAACTTTATCCAAGACTAATACTTCAGACTGCCGTTTTATTTCCTGCAAAAGGTAGGTAAAATGAGAAGTTTATCTGTTTTCTAGTCTCTTTTTCTGTCTTTCTGATCCCTGTTTCTTGGACACGAGGTGCCTGCCTGTGTGCTGTGATCTTTCAACTCTGGTTTGTTTGTTTTAAAGGGGTAACACTGTAGGCTGTTCAGAAACAACCATTCACAATTTAAAAGTCTTGAGAGACATATGTAAGTCTTGAGATATATATACACACACACAGTGCCTATAGTAAGTATTCACCCTCTTGGACGTTTTCACAGTTTGTTGTGTTTCAGCCTGAAATCTTGATGTATTTAAATGGGATTTTTTTCCATTGATTTACACAACCTACTCAACACTTTCAATGTGTGAAAAAATGGGGGGGTGAAAAAACAAATCAATTAAAAATAAAAACCTGAAAAGTCTTCATTAGATAATTATTCACCGCCTTTGGTATTATACTCCTAAATAAGCTCAGGTGCAACCAACTGCCTTCACAATTCACACAATAAGTTAAATGGAGTCCATCTGTGCAATAAAAGTGGTTCACATGATTTCAGATTGCATTCAAAGCAAAGATACTACCATGAAGACCATGGAGCTTTCAAAACAACTCCGGTATAAAGTTGTGGAAACGCACAGATCAGGGGAGGGTTATAAAAAGATTTCAAAGGCATTGAATATCCCTTGGTGCACAGTCAAGTCGATCATTAATAAGTGGAAGGTATACGGCACCATCCAGAATATGCTTAGAGCAGGCCATCCTCCCAAACTGAGCAGCCGGGTAAGGGCATTGGTCAGAGAAGCCAGCAAGAGGCCAATGACAACTCTGAAAGACCTACCGCATTCCATGGCTGAGATGGAAGAAACTACCCATGTGTCAACAATAGCTCAGGTACTCCAAAAATCTGGCCTGTATGGAAGAGTGGCAAGAGGAAATCATTTCTGAAAAAGCCCATGTAAAATTCCACTTGGAATTTGCAAAAAGGCATGTGGGAGACTGAAAAGATGTGGCAAAAGATTCTGTGGTGCGATGAAACAAAAATTGAACTATTTGGCCTAAATGCAAAGCGTTCTGTCTGGTGCAAACCCAGGTAACACCATCCCTACTGTGAAGCATGGTGGTGGCAGCATCATGCTATGGGGATGCTTTTCATTGGCAGGGACTGGGAAGCTTGTCAGGGTAGAGGGAAAAATGAATGGAGCTAAATACAGGCAAATCCTTAGTAGTGCATCCAGTAAAGGCGTTCCGCACGGAGTGCAGGATGTGCCCTATAGCCTGGAGATCGCAGGTTCGAATCCAGGCTATGTCACAGCCGACCGTGACCGGGGAGTTCCAGGGGCGGCGCACAATTGGCTGAGCGCTGCCCGGGTAGGGAGGGCTTAGGTCGGCAGGGGAATCCACGGCTCACCGCGCATCAGCGACCCCTGTGGCCGTTAGGGCGCCTGTGGTTCTGCAGTGGAGCCGCCAGATCTGTGTTGTCCTCTGGCACTATAGGTCTGGTGGCATTGCTGTGGATCTACAGTGCGAAAAATGATGGCTTGGCAGGAGCACGTTTCGGAGGACGCGTGTTCCAGCCGCCGTTTCCCGAGTCGGCGGAGGGGTTGTGAGCGGTGACCCGAGGATACAGATAATAATTAGGCACACTAAATTGGGGAGAAAACCGGGGTAAAAATTTGGCGACGACTAAATTTAAAAAAAAAAAAAAAAAAATTCAGCGAAAAAAGGCTCTTTACAGCGAGTTTAAAAGGGACCAAAAACAAAGTACACAGAAAGGAAGAGAGAGATAGAAATCAATATTGCTAAGGGGCTAAAACCAATTCCAAAATGTTTTTTCCAATATTATAACAGCAATAGAACATTCAAAGAGGAGGTTAAATGTTTAAGAGACACAAATTGCAAAATCATAGACGATGAAAAAAAAATAGCAAATATATTAAATGATTACTTTTCACAGGTTTTTACAAAGGAGGACACGGACAACATGCCCCACATGTCGACCTGTTCCTATCCAGTTTTAAATAACTTTAGCATAACAGAGGCAGAAGTGTTAAAGGGACAAGGAGCTCTTAAAATAAACAAATCCCCTGGGCCGGATGAGATCCTCCCAATAGTACTCAAAGAAATGAAAGAAGTTATTTACAAACTGCTAACCAAGATCATGCAACAGTCTCTTGACACGGGTTGTACCGACAGACTGGAAAATTGCAAATGTAATACCGATCCACAAAAAGGGAGACAAAACCCCCGAACCAGGTAACTACAGACCAATAAGCCTGACTTCTATTATATGTAAACTTATGGAAACTATAATAAGATCTAAAATGGAAAATTACCTATATGGTAACAATATCCTGGGAGACAGTCAGCATGGTTTTAGGAAAGGGAGATCGTGTCTAACTAACCTGCTTGACTTTTTTGAGGATGCAACATTGACAATGGATAATTGCAAAGCATACGACATGGTTTATTTAGATTTCCAGAAAGCTTTTGACAAAGTCCCGCATAAAAGATTAATTCTCAAACTGAACGCCGTAGGGATTCAAGGAAATGCATGTCATATGCAGACAGGCTAAAAGAATTGAATCTATTCAGTCTTGAACAAAGAAGACTACGCCACGATCTGATTCAAACATTCAAAATCCTAAAAAGGTATAGACAATGTCGACCCAGGGGACTTTTTTGACCTGAAAAAAGAAACAAGGACCAGGGGTCACAAATGGAGATTAGATAAAGGGGCATTCAGAACAGAAGATAGGAGGCACTTTTTTACACAGAGAATTGTGAGGGTCTGGAACCAACTCCCCAGTAATGTTATTGAAGCTGACACCCTGGGATCCTTCAAGAAGCTGCTTGATGAGATTCTGGGATCAATAAGCTACTAACAAACGAGCAAGATGGGCCGAATGGCCTCTTCTCGTTTGTAAACTTTCTTATGTTCTAAAGTTATGAAAAACCTGCATATAGTATACTTTGATTTTGCTCTGTTTGTCTTATGTTAATTAATATTAATTGATATTATTTATTATTATTGTTGTTATTTTTATGTATTATTACTATTGTTATTATTATTAGCTATTTCTAGTCACAATCTCAGATTATATCTTAATTTTCCTTGTTATTACAAAAGAATAAAATGGAGGCCCTTTCAAACTTTGAATTTTTTTCTGCAATATGTTTATTTTTGTATAACCATTTTCTGCTCTAATTAGTAAAACAAACACAAAAAAGTCTTTATAATACATATTTACAAATCAAGTGCCTTGGTCCGGCAGTTTGAAGACTGTTGTAATTTATGTTACAAGATCTAATTTATTTGTTGTTTTATTTCAATGGTATGTGTGAATACTACTATTCTTCTACCACAATTATTTTTCTTTTAACATCTTGTATCTGGTCTTCTGAAAGTGACGGGGAAAGTGCTGGGGATGAGTGCTCCAGTGAGGACATGTTATCACTGGAGGAGCAGAGAAGGGCATCAGATGGCAGTCTATGCTGCAGCAGGGTTCTCCACAATCACGGAGAAGTAAGAGTTTCTCATAAAACCATCATTTAGATGTATATACATCGTCAGATCCAGCTCCAGATTTTTTCCCAGCAACAACTTTTTTGTGCTCTTGCTGGAAAGTTGTACGCAGTTTCTTCCAGCGTGTCTTTAGATCATCTTCTGTGTAGTAAAAAATGAGCAATAATAATATTTTAAAAATAAGAAAAAAACATGGATAGTTTCTTTTCATTTTCTTTATATGGGTCTTGCATAATTATCTAAACGTGGTGTATTTACATACCTGTAAACTTAACACCAGACTGCTCATCAGAGAGCTGATCAGAAATATCAGTTATTTTGACCATTTGTCTCTTCTGTAATCCACATGTCTTGGGTCCCATAAAAATGGGTTTTCTGTTTAACAAGAGAATTAAATAAAAAAAAAAAAGTATTAATAGCAGGAATAGTAGAAACAGAAGTACAAATAATAAATATTACAACTAATGTCGATATACAAAGATATAATTTACCATCATATTACTGCTTTATTAATGACATAGTCACCTCCAAAATTATTGGTACCCTTGATAAAGATGAGCAAAAAAGACTGTATAAAATAAATAATACCAGTACTGAGCTATATTGTAATTTTCCAACATGTGGAATATATTTGACTTTATTAATGATTCAATGAAATCAACCAAAATTACACATTTCTCAAATTAGTCTTTTTCTATAATGTTTAATGAGATTGGAGAACACATTGGGAGGGATCTTCGACCATTCCTCCATACAGAATCTTTCCAGATCCTTGATATCCTTCGGTCTGCACTTTTGAACTGCCCTCTTCAATTGAAACCACAAGTTTTCAATGGGGTTCAAGTCCGGAGACTGAGATGGCCATTGCAAAATGTTGATTTTGTGGTCAATTAACCATTTCTTTGTGGATTTTGATGTGTGCTTGGGGTCATTGTCTTGCTGGAAGAAAAAAAGCTGCAGCATGGAGGTCTGTGGGTGTACAAATGGGATTACCAGGTAAGTGAATATTAAATATACATAATTACGTAAATGAGATAATATATATTTTTTGTGCTAAACTCCATATTGAAAATAATTATGCACCTGCTACTATAATGTAAGTGTAGCCAGCTAGTTTAAGAAGTTAGCAAATAAACTACAAACTAGTAGGGAATTCTGGGACACTTCCTTGGCAGGAAGGATACCTCTTCTTCTCCATGTGGGTAATTTACATCAGCATACTGGAGTTAGTTTGTAAAATGGTTCCGGCTGTGGAACAGTGTGCTGATGTCTGTCTGCTATACTTGGTTTCGTTTGCAGGAGATGAGACGAAAATAAACTCTGTTGTACCTGAGTCCGAGTCAGAGTGATTGTGGTCTGGGTCAAACAGATAACAATACACAACACAACGCAGAGTACGCTAAAACAACAGGTTGTTTTATTCACAGTAATTCATACAAACCAAAACTGATACTTAGGAGGAGACGCAGCTTAGCTGCCCATTACGTAACCATGTGGTCCTGCATGCACTGTCGTTTTAATAAGGGTTACATAAGCATTTTTTTTTTGATAAATTAACTGCAGTCAAACTTTTAAAAGTTAAAGCAAAACGTTTTATTTGGTGTACATGTGTTATATTTTAACAGTTTTTAACAAAATTAATAAAAATGTACATTGTATTTTTAACTTGGGGAAACCATGGGATTATTATAAATCTAAATTAATTAATTTGGAAGAAATTTTATTGTACCTCATATAAAGTTTTTGGTGACAAGAGATTTCGACAGTAGCTGGCACAGTTTTAATAAAGTACAGTATGCAAGGCCATATTGGGGGATTGGGAAGCAATTGCAAGGGAATATGGAGTACACTGCTGGCAAACTCACTTCAGAACAGGAAGCTAAACATCTCTGGAAAAATCTAATGAAACCTACCCAATGATTTACATTTTCAAACATACCAAACAAATGCAAATACAGCAGGCAAACAAAACAGACAGTACAGTATACAGCAGGGCGTTTTAAGTTTACTTTCCAGTTTTTTTTACTTATCTGTTATTCTGTGTCAATTCAACCAGTCGTAAACAGTCATATCAAAGAAACTTTTAGTTGAGTGTTCAGATTTCAGATTTTGTAAAAATGTTACTAACTTTGTACAGATTTTCATCCAAATCTGAGACGTATGGGTGACAATGATGTATTGACACGGAATGACATAAAAATGTAAAAAAATTGGGTAGTAAATTTAAAAAGACCCGCTGGGAATAAAGACACTCTTCATGAAATTGTGCAGGACACACGTTGCTTTAACAATTATCTCTGCATTATTGGGGCTCACACCAATAACACGCCTGTAAATGCGCCACTGTGCTGCTAAAATGCCAAACGCATTTTCAACTACTCTTCTAGCACGAGAGGCGGTAGTTAAAAATGCGCTTGTCATTTGGCAGGTTTCTTCCAGGGTAAGGTCTCATTAGATTTTTCCGCATTGGAAAGGCCTCGTCTCCCACGATTACATATGGTACCGGTCCCAGGTGAACAGCTCCAGGGAGAGTGGTGTCTTCAGGGATGTTTAGCTTCCCTTCCTTAAGTGCTTTCCCTAAATTGGAGTTTGAAGGTGTACCTCCATCACTGTTTCTCCTAAATGCTCCAACATCAATGATGGTGAAGCAGTAATTTGCATCGACTAGTGCCAAAAGCACAATTGAATAGCTTCCTTTGTAGTTATAATATTGTGACCCAGAGGAAACTGGTGCCTGGATTGCAACATGCTTACCATCAATTGCTCCTAGACAGTTTGAGAAGTTCCAGCGATGTTCATATTCCCTTGCAATTGTTTTCCAGTCCTCTTTATTGGGTACTGTCATGTACACAAGAGAGTCCCATATGGCCTTGCATACTTCTATTACAATGCCAGCTACTGTTGAAACGTCAACACGGTAACTAAAAGCAAACTCAAAGCCTGATGCCAAAAACCTGCAATGAGATACAAAAAGATTTATATTTCAGCTTAATTAATAAATAATAATACTGCTATTATTATCATCATTAAAACATTCCTTTCATTTTTTTTTTCAAAAGAGCAGTGCCGCAAAAAATTGAAGAATCTGAGGGACAGGTTTCTAAAAGAAAAAAAAGATTGAACAAGAGAAAAAAACTGGAGCTGCAGGAGGCAGTCAGCGGTGCTGGAAATACAGCCAGATGATGTCTTTGCTGACACCATTTATCCAGGCAAGGCCCACGACCGGCAACATGCCTGCAGAGGAACAGGATGAAGAGAGAGAGGAGGAGGATGACAGCAACCCTGGCACTCTCATCCATGACATGGAAGAGGAGCAGAGCGAGCTGGAGACCATGAGGATGAGGGTGAAATGTTCTTGATGACTCTCCTTCCCAACCTCAAAAGGCTGCCTTATGAAAAAAGTGTGCGGTAAAGCTTAAAATTCACCAGCTTTTATTTGAAGCAGAATTTCATTAATTTCCCCAATATGCCCTTCTATCTCTGCATTTGTGAGCTTAAAAAGGGAGAATGTGAGGTTGTCTGTAGCTCACTGTGCTCCTGTTCCATCTCAAGGACAAGAGTGCCAGGTTTGCTGACCTCCTCCTCTTCTGTCTCTTCCTCTGCAGACATGTTAGGTTGTGGGAATTGCCCCTGTCAATGATGTCAGTAACCTGGCTGTTGACTCCTGTCACTTCACTTTTTGTCTGTGTCTCTCAAGTTCCCTGAGGTTTGTTTTGGTGGGGTTGGGGGTTGGGGGGTGTAGTTTGCCTTTTATTGTGTTTTATTATATGTTCAGAATAAACAGCTTGAGCCTTTTATTCAATCCTGTCTTGGTCATATTTCAATATTGGACTTTACTGTTGTTGAATTACACATTTTATATGCATTTATATAAATATGTGTGTGTGTGTGTGTGTGTGTGTGTGTGTCTATATATATATATATATATATATATATATATATATATATATATATATATATATATAACAGACCTGGGTAAAATAGTTATTAAAATGTAAATGTATTAAAAATGCAAGCTTAATTATTATCCTGAATTCAAAGAAGGTTTCTGTGACCGAGTGCTGTTGTTGCAGTGACTTGTGGGTAATGATGTCACGGACCAGGAAGTAAACAGAAACAAAACAATGGATGGAGATGGTGAAACTGAGCACTATGGCGCTCAGCGTATTTATTAAATGATAAAACAAACAAAAGATTTAAAAAAACAACAAACAAAAAGGCTCGTTGGCCAAACAAATAAACAAATAAGTATCGTGCTGGTGTAAACCAGCACACTCTCCCGTACTCTCCTCTGTACACTCTCCGCTTTAGCGCGGACAGCTGGTCTCCTGACCTCCCCCTCCTTCTTCATGGCCGGCAGCTCCCCTCTGTGGGGCTCCGACCACAATTTCTCCTGCCGTTAAATTGCGGCTGGGGGAGCTGGTCTCCTGACCTCCCCCACCTTCGTGGCCGGCAGCTCCCCTTCTTGGGGCTCCAGCCACAGTATTTCCTGCCGTATGGCAGGACTAGTAGTGACCGCAGGCAAAGCAGAGCCCCCAGCGACCCCAGGCGAAGCAGGACCCTCGACGACCCCAGGCGAAGCCCTCGGGAGGCGACGGCAGCAGCAGCGGACCCTCGGGAGGCGACAGCAGCAGCAGCGGACCCTCGGGAGGCCACGGCAGCAGCAGAGGACCCTCGGGAGGCGAACTCGGGAGTGGAGCCCCTGGCCATGGAGGCGGCAGCGGGAGCTCCACTTCTCCCTCGTACCCTGAAACTGGTGGCTCCACAGGCGATGCGGAGCAGCAGGCAACCCCAGGCGATGCGGAGCAGCAAGCAACCCCAGGCGATGCGGAGCAGCAGGCAACCCCAGGCGATGCAAAGCAGCAAGCAACCCCAGGCGATGCGGAGCAGCAGACAACACCGGGCGATGCATGGCAAGCGTCCTTGAGCGTTGGAGATGGCAGCAATGGCTCCTCTCCCTCTGGCGTTGGAGATGGCAGTGATGACTCCTCTCCCTCTGACGCTGGAGATGGCAGCAGCGGGGCTTTTCCCGATGGAGCTGGAGATAGCGGGAGCCCTGCCATATCTGCAGCCAGGTAGCGGATTACCATGTCTGCAACGTCCGGGAGGGACACTGGGCGGTGTTGCTTTTCCCAGGCTTCCCATCACTCTCCATCTCTGGCCCACAGGAGGTTGCTCACATCAGGGAGGGCCTCTTTTCAGCATTCCTCCCAGGCTCCACCAGCCAGCCCCAGATTCCCTCAGAGGAGAGTGGTTTTGTCTGCCTCTGAGCCATCGGGACCTCTCCCACCTCCTGCCATGCGTGGCTCTGGCTGAGTGGAAGATACCTGACCTCGCCACACAGAAGCACCACCCTTCCTCATCCAGACAGGCCAGTCAAACATCCGGTGTGGTAGAGACGCGACCGGACCTGTGGCCGGCCTCGCTGTTGTTGATCGCCTCCTGCTGCTGTTGCTGCTTTCTCCTGCTGCTTCTTCCCATTTTTTTCCCACCAAAACAAAACAAAAAAACACTTTTTGAAAAAAAATCCCCGCAGTATTCCTGGCCTGACGCTTGGTGGCGCTGTCCTCCCGCTTCTGGACACCAACTGCGACAGAATTTATTAAATGATAAAACAAACTAAAGATTTAAACAAACAACAAACAAAAAGGCGCGTTTGCCAAACAAATAAACAAATACGTATTGTGCCGGTGTAAACCAGCACGCTTAGCAATTTTTAATACAGTAATCCATCGCATATCCGCCTGCCGTGGGACCAGAGTAAGGGCGGATATGTAAAAAGGCGGATAAATGAATCCTGTTTTAAATACCATTATACACAGCTGTAACAATTATTAATGTAGCGACCCAGACAACTGGGGGCTCAGAAGACCCGCTGCTGTGGTTGTTATGTGTTGTACGCGTTGTGTGTATTGTTAAACGGGTATGCATGCGACTGTGTATGCGCAGCCGGGAGTGAATGGGGTTAGTTAGATTGCACGGCTCCATGTGTGAATGGTGGAGGAGGAGCCGTTAAAGTGTGTGACAGTTTTTTGAGTGAGAAACAGTACCTGCCTACAGTGTGAGACTGGAAGCCAGCTACAGTTGTTTGTGGTTAATAAATAAAAGACACTCACCTTGTCAGCGACTTTATTGCTGGCGCTGCAAAGAAAATGGACGGTGGTACATTATATTCACACAATTATTGTTTTGAGATTCAGCTTTTATAAGGGAACTCCACTAATCCCTTGCTTAGAAAGATGCAGGGTATTAATGCTTGTGACAGAGTAGCCGTATGCAGTGTGGGTGCGTGCATTCGCTGCTGAGCGACAGACAGGAGAGCGAGACGGAGGTTGAAGTTGATACGCCCCCCGCAGGAGAACAAGATTTATTTACATATCAAGTCAACACACTGAACAGCTCACGTGACATTTCCAGCAATGGTTGCGCACGGAGCACATACAACACAGTGTACAAAAACTGTGGTGGATCTACAATCTCTGAACTAATCTTCTCTGTTCAATAATAAACTAACGTTGCTGAAGCGATTGATCATGGCAGGTAAACGGGTAGGGCGGATATGTGACGGATTACTGTAGTTGTTTTTAAGCTCTCCTTGCTCGCTCTCCCATACTCTCCTCTGTACACTCTCTGCTTTAGCGCGGACAGCTGGAGGCTTTTATATTTTGGCCAAGGGGTTAACTAGCTGTTAATTATTTTATTACCCCTTGGCCACAGGGGTAATAAAATCCTTAGTAAGGATGCGTGACTGTCAGCTAGTTAAATAATCAGTAGCTGATCGGTCACGCATCCTGACGGGGTTTTTAAAATCTAAAAACAATAACAAATACGCGGCGCTTTTATCTGCGCCGCAAACAATAATACAAATAATAATACAAATATATATAGGGGCGGGACACTCCGCCACAGTTTCACAGAACAGCTTAAAAGTTATTCCTGTTTTACTCATATTTATTTTCCAATAATTCATTTGTGAAAGATTTTGAGAACTGTCAAATAACATTACCTTTGTGAAATACAAACAATTGTAGTTATATTCAATATTTTTTTTTAAATATAGTTGTTCAAGGTCAGCTATAGACAGATTGATTTAACCCTTAGCAGTCCATTTATTCAGCGCGTTCTTCACAGTAAAACAGGTTTAAAAGGCACAGCATATCAACAGGACACTCAGTACTGCATCTCCAGCCCCGCCCCACCCCTTGTTTGCTGTATTTTTCACATACCTCTTGATAGTAGTGCACACCGATAAATCATCTCTTGATCACTCTTTTTATCACCAAACTCCTCAATAAAGTGATCCAAGTCATTATTTTATTACTATAACAAATTCTAAAAAAAGCTCTGCAAATGTCTGTGATATTCTTTGAGCGCTGGATGCAGAAGCAGCTATCTTGTTTGTTTATGTCTGTGTTATCTATGTGGTGCTGGGGCTATCTGTATTCATGAGATACACCCCCCTCCCTTTTTTTCGGCTTCTCCTCAGCTCCTGTCAGTCTCACTTGGCCATTGAATGGTTTTCTCGGCTTTTTCCGGAGAAAAAACGACTAGGGACCTGTTTTTTATGTCTTTTTGATGACCGGAAAGGGAAAATTGCAAAGGGTTAATATAATCAAAAACTCGTTTTGCTGGGCTGATAGCTTCCCTGTAATGTGTGCCCATTTTTGTAATGGTGGGCCCGACTTTTGAAAGGAGGCGATCAAACTGGGCATGATCAAGCCGAAAGTATGCCTGAAACCTGCCTTCATCAAACTGGAGTTTCTGGATCACCCAATGGTATTCGCTGTACTTTTTTCTTTTCTTCAGGATGTCATGTACCCACAACGATCTTACAGTTATTTTCTTTCTCCGGTGGAGCAGAGCGATCGCAATTATTTTTTTTTTGTTTGCTGTTCATTCTTCGAAGTATTGTGTGATTGTGGTGCTACTATAACGTAAGCTTTTTTTTTGGATAAATTAACTGCAGACAGACTTTTAAAAGATAAAGAAAAACGTTTTATTTGGTGTAGATATATTATATTTTAACAGTTTTTAACAAAAATAATAAAAAAGGAGGGGGGTGTTTGTGGTGGTGTGGGGGTTACAATTAGGTTTTATAAAAAAAATATTTATAATGTTTCGCTCCTCGGTTTTGTCTTTTGTATTCAGTTCTGTCAAAAGAGTTGTATTATCCCATTGGCATTTACTGTTTGTTGCTCGGCAACCAAAAGCCACTGTACCTTCAGCCGTGACGTAACACCGGACCACCCACTGACTTTACCCTGCCGCGTTTGGTGTGAACAATGCTGTGTTCCATTCCAAAACCTCGCCCCTATGCTCTACGAAGTGATCACTTCCAGGAGATCACTTCCCTCACTTCGAAGGGAAGTAGGGCGTAGTGGGCACAAAAGTGTTTCAATTGAACACACTTCAGCGTCATCATTCACGGCCAAAAAAAAGCGTCATTTGTCAGCGCTAGAAAGGTGTATTCACTATGTACAACACTGTCTCTTCACCATTTTAAAGTTAATTTTGTTGCCTTTCATTTGACCTAGAGAACGTAGGGTATATGTAGCATAAAACAGTCAGAAGATATACATAATAAAGTGAAAACAGTACAATTAGGCAAAATTAACCCGCATATAAAGTTAAAAATGTAATTCCAATTATTATTCTTTTTCTTAAGGGAGATTCAGCCAAGCAGCAATACCAACATACAAGTTATCTTCTGCATTAACAGCAATATAATTATGTACACAACATAATACTAACCAATACAACTGAGATATGTAAATATACATTTAAAAATCAAATAATTAAAAGTCAATATAAATATTAAGAAATGTATTTAAAATTAAAACCTGTCATCAAATTCACGTTTCAGGGATATAGCCTGCAGTGCTACACAATCTGTCAACTGTCCCTGTAATAACTAAAATAAATGAGCTAAAAAAAAAAGCTGTTTCACGAGAACAAATTAGCTATGTAGCAATACAAATAGCCAACTAGCTTGTTAGCAAGCTATCCCTCAAGTGCTCGTCTATACGGAGTAACATAGCTTGCTATTCGTTTGTTTTTATTGACAATCGCAAGCTAAGAGAACGCAAAAAATTCATCTCGAACATTGACTTATTTATCTATCGGGGACACGTACAAGAATCACATGAGTGTTATTTATATGCCACAAGAAGCATTATAATATTGTTGTGTTATATGATTGCTAATTACATTTCTAGACAAACGTCTTTTCTGACTCATTTTTTGCACTCTGTCTCTAAACGCAATGTTTGATGGGATTAACGCAATGCTCGGGGGTAAAATAAAATCTCTTCCACAGAAGTGTACAGTTTTTGTACACTTCGGGAACGCCCACTCAAAGACCCCTTTGAAGGGAGCGTTTTATGTTCACTAATGATTGGAACACCCCTTAACATGGCCGCCGCCCACTTCCGCCCTTCGATCTTCAATTCTTAGCGTGCATTTTCATGAATTGGAACACAGCCAGTACTGCAGCGAGGCGCGCAAGCAGGCGGTGTCATGGCAAATTTCGCCCCCCTGCCAAATTTCTTCCCCCCTCCCTCCCCCTCGTCCCCTGAGTCATGTGACATGTCAGCGTTCTGTTGCTATGCGCGTCACTGCTTTTGCTCCACTGGTCTTGAGACTGACGGTTGGAGTTCATTGACGCCGTCATACAATTGTGATCAAATAATTAATTTTTTTACAGTACAAATTTATTAAACTACTCAGAAAACTACATTTATCAATTGATATGGATCACTTGAGAGCAGTACATCGCTACTGCGTATCCTGAAAAAGCCACCAAAGAGAAGAGGGCTATCAGAAAGAAAGCCAGTACATTCGTTTTGAAAGGTAAAACAATAAAGAAATATCGAAAATTAATATTAATACAATATAAGTTATTGAAGCCGTCCTGTATGTTTGTATTTTGAAGACGTACATAGACATTTAAATAAATGAGAAACGTGTGTGTGTGTGTATATAATATATACACACACATAGGATATTTGGAATTTTTAAATAACTAATAGCAGAAATTGTAGTACCAGAAAACAGAATTTGTATTAAAGAAGAAATATACAGTACTGTGCAAAAGTTTTAGGCAGGTGTGAAAAAATGCTGTAAAGTAAGAATGCTTTCAAAAATAGACATGTTAATAGATTATATTTATCAATTAACTAAATGCAACGTGAGTGAACAGAAGGAAAATCTAAATCAAATCCATATTTGGTGTGACAACCCTTTGCCTTCAAAAGAGCATCAATTCTTCTAGGTACACTTGCACAAAGTCAGGGATTTTGTAGGCATATAGTCAGGTGTATGATTAAACAATTATACCAAACAGGTGCTAATGATCATCAATTCAATATGTAGGTTGAAACACAATCATTAACTGAAACAGAAACAGCTGTGTAGGAGGAATAAACTGGGTGAGGAACAGCCAAACTCAGCTAACAAGGTGAGGTTGCTGAAGACAGTTTACTGTCAAAGGTCATACACCATGGCAAGACTGAGCACAGCAACAAGACACAAGGTAGTTATACTGCATCAGCAAGGTCTCTCCCAGGCAGAAATTTCAAGGCAGACAGGGTTTCCAGATGTGCTGTCCAAGCACTTTTGAAGAAGCACAAAGAAACGGGCAACGTTGAGGACCGTAGACGCAGTGGTCGCCAAGGAAACTTACTGCAGCAGATGAAAGACACATCATGCTTACTTCCCTTCGCAATCGGAAGATGTCCAGCAGTGCCATCAGCTCAGAACTCAGAAAACAGTGGGACCCTGGTACACCCATCTACTGTCCGGAGAAGTCTGGTCAGAAGTGGCCTTCATGGAAGACTTGCGCCAAAAAGCCATACCTCCGACGTGGAAACAAGGCCAAGCGACTCAACTATGCACGAAAACACAGGAACTGGGGTGCAGAAAAATGGCAGCAGGTGCTCTGGACTGATGAGTCAAAATGTGAAATATTTGGCTGTAGCAGAAGGCAGTTTGTTCGCGAAGGGCTGAGAGTGTACATGAATGAGTGTCTGCAGGCAACAGTGAAGCATGGTGGAGGTTCCTTGCAAGTTTGGGGCTGCATTTCTGCAAATGGAGTTGGGGATTTGGTCAGAATTAATGGTCTCCTCAATGCTGAGAAGTACAGGCAGATACTTATCCATCATGCAATACCATCAGGGAGGCATCTGATTGGCCCCAAATTTATTCTGCAGCATGACAACAACCCCAAACATACAGCGAAAGTCATTAAGAACTATCTTCAGCGTAAAGAAGAACAAGGAGTCCTGAAGTGATGGTATGGCCCCTACAGAGCCCCTGATCTCAACATCATCGAGTCTGTCTGGGATTACATGAAGAGAGAGAAGCAACTGAGGCTGCCTAAATCCACAGAAGAACTGTGGTTAGTTCTCCAAGATGTTTGGGCCAACCTACCTGCCGAGTTCCTTCAAAAACTGTGTGCAAGTGTACCTAGAAGAATTGTATGTATATATATACATACATGCTAAGAAATAAATAATAATAATAAAGTTGAACAGCTTAAATGATCACAACTGTACAAAAAACATTGTTAAATACTAAAAATAAATATAATACGAATAAATGTAAAAAAACACGCAAACGTAATTTTCAGTAAGTAAAACAAGAGCAGTCAAATTAAATATAACCATTTATGGTACAAAAAACATTGATAAATATAAAAAAATAAATATAATACGAATAAATGGCAATAAAAAAGCAAACGTAACTTTCAGTAAGTAAAATGCCGAGATGTTTTACCCTATCCTCTGTTCGCATCACGAAAGTTAATCGTCACGTGACTCGTACGCTAATATGTCACATGACTCAGGGGGGGCGAAATTTGCCATGACAGCGGCATGCGCGCCGCGTCCAGTGTGAACGTCTGTTTACACTACTTGGTTTGATTAAATGAGTAGTACACCACAAAATATGAAAGCTGAACATTAATTTCAACAAAGAACGACGACAACTTTTTAATGAAAAAAATTTATTGTAGCCTACTTCAATAGGAACATTAGCCTGCTATATTATATTAAACCAAAACAATAAAAAAAAATAACGATCTGGTTCTCTCTTGCCTTTTTCAATGAATATAATTTAATTAAAGATAACAACTACCTAGCCTAAGTTTAATTAATCGTTTTTGTAATCTACCAGCGGCTTCTGTTGCATACACATCGCTGATAATAGTGCAAACCGTTTTTGTTTTTTTTTAATCAATGTCATCCTTTTGGAGTGCCTCTGAATGCATTTTAATTTGTTTGTTTTTTAAACCATTTAAACGCAAAACCATAACAAAACATGTATACAGGCTTTTTTTTAATGTATTTATTATTTGTCCTGCGGTTGCCTTTAATTAATTTCTCTGCACTTACTACTACTTTGTATATGACGTAGAATACTGAATATAAACATCTAACACTAGTACGTACAATACGCTTTCAAATAAACGTGTTATGATTTTGAATGTGCGGTTCTAAAGGACGGCATTATTGTCACTGCTTGCGCCCCGGCACCTCTTTCTTTACAAATTAAGCATTGACCTTACGACACAGTGACTGACTACAAGATTAAATATATCTATGGCTATCCGAAGTTATCTATGGCTTTTCAATGCACTTACGGGTGAAAACGTAACCAGCCGTTTTTTTGTGTGTTTTTGTTTTAGTTTTTTTTGGGAGGAAAGGTGTGTACTGTTAAGACTGTAGGGCTGTGCCTATACGTGTCGGGTCCAGCTAAATATTTTCTGCAGTGTTGCCATTTGCCAAGGGGCAGATGACGGATAAAGTTTTCAAAAGTGAAAAAAACTTTAATGTCTTAAAAATTAATGCAATTAGTATTTTTGGTTTCCTGTGAATGTGAACCATCCATATATGTATACTTGTCACACCTTAATTTATCTATTTTCCACTTTTTTTGCCCTTTAATACCATAAAAGTGTCCTTCGGTGTAACTACACATTTTTCTAGAAATAAATTGCCTTATGTACAGTTTCTATGTACACAATCATTCATATATTACTATTTAGCTATCCTGCTTCACAAGCATACAATTATATTTCCATATTTATTTCTTTTTTCTTCATTTTCTTTGTGACGATTGTGACTTTTTTTTAGTATGAGCTCACAATAATACCTATAAATAAATTTTAAAAAATGACTAGAAAAGACTAAAATGATTTGTTTACCACATTTAATTGATATATTCTATGTGTTTGTATAGATACAACAAGTTTCACACAAATATCTGCACTTTAATACAATTAACATATCGGTTACATCGTAGGACCAAAGCAGGTTACCCCGGAGAACTTCTGATTGTTATACTCAAACCATGGCCTATTTAATTAAAATACAGACCTAAATTATGTATTTATAATCTTAAAGGAAAACAGACACATTAGTAGTGAATAATTGTTTAACTTTATTGGTCATTTGCATTGTTTTCTTTTTAAATTACTACTAATCAACATTGGTGAACAGAAGAACAGAACAGAAATTTAACATAACATGAGAAAAACAACAGTAACATTTTGCATTAGGTACTTTGAAAGTGTCATACTGCTGATACTGGAAAGTCAATAGCTACCAGGCTTTTGTAAATTTCATCCAGTCAGCGCTGCACACTTTGGAACATCTGGAAGCGGAAGGCTCTGGCTCAGTAATTACTGCAACAATATCTGACTTGTAATAACAAATTACATCAGAAACTCTAGGCCAGACAAATGAATTCTTATCATTTAACTGACTCATGCAGTTTCCTTCAACTTCTCTTTCTACCTCCTTAACAACTTGCCCAACATATGGTAGTTCATCGTACATCACAATAACAAATTTGCCTGCTAGTATCTCATCATCAGGGACAGGGACATTTGAGCTGCATGAAGGGGAAATGTCATGAGCATGTGCTTGGTATGTGTATGCAAAGTTTCAAATTTGAAAAATGTGCAGTCTTGCCCCTTTGTTGTGCTTACTAGCTGGACTATAATGTGTTGTCAGATTCTGTATCATATCAGATTCTGTATTATAAAGTGAAAAACATTAAAAAGCACCTTGATCGCCTTTTGGAAAGGTAGGTTGCTCTTGCTATAGGGTCTTCATTAACACAGTCTCTATATTGAGCTACCTTTTCCCTGCTTGACAAGGGCATCTGAAAATGAAGAAAAATTAGAAAAATGTATATAAGTGTGTCATTTTTAACTTGGCTAGACATAAATAAATGTTTATTGGATCTTCATAATAAGTAATCACTAAGTCTGTTGAATTGAGAGATCATGCCTAAAGTCATACGGTGTAACCACCAGGACATTTTGGTGTAACCTAATTCTGGTTACACCAAAAGGACATTTTGCGGTTACACCGAAGGACATTTTCCATCTAAAGCTAATGTAACAGGCAATTATTAGGCCACCTATGCAAAGCAATGACATTGAAGAAATTCTATAACAATCAAATATCTAGAGAGATGATGACACTGAAGGTCACTTTTACACTTTGAAAGCTCAAAAACCATAACTATGATAATAATTCAAGATCAATACACTAGTTGTACATTTATTTTATATATAGTAGATTTTTATATCAATTTATTTTATAGACATAATTATCATCGGACAGCAAAATTGACACATCACGTCATCTGCCCCAAGATATTCCACCAACACGCAATGCACCGGCGTTTGAGGTACTGCAATTCACTGTTAAATTGTAGAATTTGAAATTTAACTTTGGTGTGGTGGCGAAACCACTTTTTTTTTAAACTGTATTTACTTTACTTGTTAAGCTATTCCTCCCAAAGAAAATACATTAAGTAGCCGAATCAAACAACATACGATTTATACATTAACATTTAAATATCGTTCCACTGTTTTTACATAATATCATTTAAACGTGATACATATACATTATAATGAATAATATAGCTTACCTGAAAACAAGTCGATGAATAGGTTTTCAGTATTAACTATATGGTGTGAAATAGCTATCAAAAATCAGTGAGTGCAGAACCTCAGTTTGTAATTGTAAAACTAAGTTTGTAACTGTAAAATGGGAAAAAAAATACAAATACGGTTCTAATATACACTTACGAAACTCAGTCTACGCTTACAAATCTGCTTTCTGCTCGCTCGCCACTTTTGAGAGTGAAATTGCTATCAAAGGAGAAGCCATACTAATGGAAAAGGAGAAGCCATACTAATGGGGGATTTCAACTTCCCCCGTATAAAATGGGAGAACCCGGTGGGGAGCACGACGGACGAAATTGAATTGGTGGAAATGACAAATGACTGCTTCCTAACACAATTTGCCAAGGCACCGACTAGAGGGGAGGCATGCCTTGATTTAGTCTTTTCAAATAACGAAGACAGAATAACTAAAACAGAGGTCAGAGAGCCATTGGCAAACTCAGACTACAACATGGTCTCATTTGAAGTATTTTTTAAAACCCCAAAAGTAATGACTAAAGCTAAGGTTTACAATTTTAGAAAAGCAAACTATGAAGGTATGAAACAGAGACTAACAGAAGTAGATTGGAGTAAAATAGAGAAAACATCCACAGAAAAAGGATGGTTGTTTTTTTTAAAATGTAGTACTAGAGGCGCAAAACAATTACACCCCAAACGTAGACAAATCTAAATCTAAAACAAAATGGCCAAAATGGTTTAATAGATCAATTAAAAAAATATTCAGCGAAAAAAGGCACTTTACAGAGC
Organism: Acipenser oxyrinchus oxyrinchus; assembly: GCA_030684275.1. NCBI lineage: Eukaryota > Metazoa > Chordata > Actinopteri > Acipenseriformes > Acipenseridae > Acipenser > Acipenser oxyrinchus. The sequence continues at coordinate 20,268,615 of CM060253.1, read as the reverse complement.
GTTTAAAAGGGACCAAAAAGTACACAGAAAGAGTACTTGGAACTGCAAACGTAAGTCAAAAAGGAAGTTAGAAAGGCCAAGAGAGAGATAGAAATCAATATTGCTAAGGGGGCTGTAACAGGGCGAGGTGCCCTGTAAAATGTATTTATTTTTAGAACGGGGTTTCCCCCTTCGCCCCTGTGCAGATTATTGTTTTGTGTTTGTTTATTATGATTTATTATATTTATGACGGTGAGGTGCCGTGTGTTCTGTTATTATTTCTGTATTTAGTTATTGTATTTATATGACGGCGAAGCGCCGCGTGTTTTGCTAATGTTTTGTTTAGGGACGGCGTAGCCGAATGTTTGTTTATATTTGTGTAGTAGCGTGGATGGGTAGCTCCATCCACAGTAATTAAAAAAAAAAAACTTATGCAGATTGTGGCCGAGGGGTAATAGAATAATTGCTAGCTAGTTAAACCCCTCGGCCACGATATATAAAACTGCAGCTCTCTGCACTCGTGGTGGGGTGTACGAGAGAGTGGAGAGAACGAGAGGAACGGAACGGAACGGAATGGAACGAAACGAAACGAAACGAAACTTAAAACTCCAGGATCAGTGAAGGCTACCGCCCAGCCTGACCTGGATTATTTATTGTTTATTTTGTGTTCGAGATTTGTTCTGTTTAACCTTTTTATTTCATTCTGTGAGCAAGTGTTTTTGTTTAAATATTTATTTTATTTTTGTTATTTAAAAAATAAAAATGGCGCAAGCGGTACTGCAGTACTCCCTGGTGTCAGTTTAGTTTCCCTTCCTGCTTCTGCCGTGACGGCACCGTCCAGCCATTCCTGTCACACGTGGTGTCCAGCGTGGGATCACCAGCGCCTCCTGGACTCAGGCAGAAGAGGGTACTGCAGTTTGTTTTTTTTCCGTTTTTTTCGATTTTTACTTGTGTGTGGAGAAAAGGAGAGTGAGGATGGGAAGGAAGAGCTGCAGAAAGCAGCAAAAGCGGCGGCAACAGCAACAACTGCCACCAGGGGACGTCGGCCCAAGCTACGTGGTAGACAAGTGGTGCCCTGGTTGTGGGGAGTTTGGGCACACCGTGGCCATCTGCCCCACCCATTACCAGGGAGAGGAGTGGGCTGCCCAAGCGAGCCAGGACCAGGTACCCCGGGGGAGACCCCAGAAGCGGGAGTTACCAGCCGCAGCCACAAAGCGGGAGAGCAGCTGGGATGCCATCATCCGGGCGGTCATGCATGACTGCTGGTGCCCCATCTGCGGTGAGCAGGGGCATTCCCCACTCAACTGCCCTCTCCTGTCAGAGGGGTGCCTGCTGTCCCCATTCCCACCAGCAGAGGGAGAGTGTCTGCTGGTCCCGCCACCACCACCCACAGCAGAGAAGGTAGACCTGCTGTGCCCACCGCCACCAGCAGAGGGAAAATGCCTGCTGGTCCCGTCTCCACCACCTCTGACGACAGGAGCAGAGCAGCAGGAGCTGCACCACCACCCGAGGGAGAGGAGCAGGAGCTGCCTCTCCCTTCACGACAGGATGGACCGGAACAGGAGGCTGGCGGTCCGCAGCCGCCCTTGCATAGGCTGCTGAGCAGAGCAAGGGGGAAAACCACCAGGTCGCAGCGGCTGAGAAGAGGGCCAACCCTAGCACCACCGCTGGTCCTGGCCCCCCTCCTGCAATCGCCTCCCGAGGGTCCGCTGCCGCCCTGTCGTGCATCGTATGGGGATGCCAGTTCGCCATCGCCTGGGGATGCCAGTTCGCCACCGCTCAGGGATACCTGCCTCGCACCGCCTAAGAATGCTAGCCTCGCACCGCCCAGGGATGCCACATCTGCATCGCCTGGGGCTGCCTGCTGCTCCGCATCGCCTGGGCCTGCCTGCGGCTCCGCCCCAGTTACAGGGTACGAGGGAGAAGTGGAGCTCCTGCTGCCGCCTCCATGGCCAGGGGCTCCCCTCCCGAGTTCGCCTTCCGAGGGTCCGCTGCTGCTGCCGTCGCCTCCTGAGGGTCCGCCGCCGCTGCCGTCGCCTCCCAAGGGTCCGCTGCTGCCACTGCCGTCGCCTCCCGAGGGTCCGCTGCTGCTGCTGCCATCGCCTCCCGAGGTTCCGCTGTTGCTGCCGTCGTCTGGGGTCGTTGAGGGTCCTGCTTAGCCTGGGGTCGCCGGGGGCTCTGCTTCGCCTGGGGTCACTACACTGTGGCTGGAGCCCCATGAAGGGGAGCTGCCGGCCATGAAGAAAGGGGGGGAGGTCAGGAGACCAGCTCCCCCAGCCGCATTTTCGTGGCAGGAAACACTGTGGCCAGAGCCCCACGGAGGGGAGCTGCCGGCCACAAAGAAGGGGGGGGAGGTCAGGAGACCAGCTCCCCCCGCAGCAGTTTTGCTGCTGGAAATTGGGTGGTCGGAGCACCACGGAGGGGAACTGCCGGCCATGAAGAAGGGGGGGGAGGTCAGCCGAATGTTTGTTTATATTTGTGTAGTAGCGTGAAAAGGTAGCCCCTTCCACAGTAATTTAAAAAAAAACTTGTGCAGATTGTGGCCGAGGGGTAATAGAATAATTGCTAGCTAGTTAAACCTCTCGGCCACGATATATAAACCTGCAGCTCTCTGCACTCGTGGTGGGGTGTACGAGAGAGTGGAGAGAGCGAGAGGAACGAGACAAAACGAAACTTAAATTAATAATACATAGGAACAGTGAAGGCAATCTGCCCAGCCTGACCTGTGTTTTATTTTTATTTTGTGTTCATGATTTGTTTTATTTAAAATATTTATTTTCGCTCTGTGAGCAAGTTTCTTTTTGTTTAAACCTTTTGTTTTATATTTTGTATTTAAAAATAAAACGGCAAACACCGCCTTTAACTGCAGTCCCTGGTGTCAGTTTCCCTTCCTGCTTCTGCCGTGACGTCACCGCCCAGCCATTCCTGTCACAAGGGCTAAAACCAATTTCAAAATGTTTTTCCAATATTATAACAGCAAGAGAACATTCAAAGAGGAGGTTAAATGTCTAAGAGACACAAATGGCAAAATCATAGATGAAGAAAAAAAAATAGCAAATATATTAAATTATTACTTTTCACAGGTTTTTACAAAGGAGGACACAGACAACATGCCCCACATGTCGAATTTTAATAAATAACTTTAGCATAACAGAGGCAGAAGTGTTAAAGGGACTAGGAGCTCTTAAAATAAACAAATCCCCTGGGCTGGATGAGATCCTCCCAATAGTACTCAAAGAAATGAAAGAAGTTATTTACAAACCGCTAACCAAGATCATGCAACAGTCTCTTGACACAGGGGTTGTACCGACAGACTGGAAAATTGCAAACGTAATACCGATCCACAAAAAGGGAGACAAAACCCCCGAACCAGGTAACTACAGACCAATAAGCCTGACTTCTATTATATGTGAACTTATGGAAACTATAATAAGATCTAAAATGGAAAATTACCTATATGGTAACAATATCCTGGGAGACACTCAGCATGGTTTTAGGAAAGGGAGATCGTGTCTAACTAACCTGCTTGCCATTTTTGAGGATGCAACATTGACAATGGATAATTGCAAAGCATATGACATGGTTTATTTAGATTTCCAGAAAGCTTTTGACAAAGTCCCGCATAAAAGATTAATTCTCAAGCTGAACGCAGTAGGGATTCAAGGAAATGCATGCACATGGATTAGGGAGTGGTTGACATGTAGAAAACAGAAAGTACTGATTAGAGGAGAAACCTCAAAATGGAGCGAGGTAACCAGTGGTGTACCACAGGGATCAGTATTAGGTCCTCTGCTATTCCTAATCTACATTAATGATTTAGATTCTGGTATAGTAAGCAAACTTGTTAAATTTGCAGACGACACAAATTTGCTGGAGTTCTATGTTGTGGACACCCAGGCACCACCAGTCTTAGGCTAAAGTCATGTCTTGATCTTGAGCTCATCAAGTTAGTACTGTCTGTGGCTGCAACGTAAAATGTAAAAAATATGATTGTGGCTGAATATGCTGATGTTTTTAAAGGAATAGGACTGTTCCCAGGTGAATGCACATTCCACCTCGACCCAACAGTCACCCCTGTTGTGTGCCCACCAAGAAGAGTTCCACTAGCAATCCGCAGTCGCCTCAAACAGGAGCTGGAAAGCATGCAAGCGTCAGGGATCATTACCAATGTTACCGAGCCCACTGATTGGGTTAATGCTTTAGTCGTGGTTGAGAAACCCCGCACAGGAAAGCTTCGCATTTGTTTTGACCCCTGTGACCTCAACAAGGCTATAAAGCGTCCACACTACCCATTGCCAACTCTAGATGATGTCACGTCAAAGCTTGCTGGTGCACGTTATTTTAGCGTGTTGGATGCAAGATCAGGATACTGGACCATCAAGTTATCAGATGAGTCATCAAAACTGACCACTTTTAACACTGTCTTTGGACGTTATTGATTTCTCCGTCTGCTCTTTGCCATTATCTCTGCACAGGATGAGTTCCAGCGCAAGATTGACGAGACATATGAAGGCCTCAATGGAATAGCAGCCATTGTTGATGACATCTTAGTGTTTGGTCACACAAAAGCAGAACACGACGCAAACTTGCATGCATGCTTGAAAGGTCAAGAGAGAAGGGTGTAGTCTCAACCCAGAAAAGAGCAACATATGCGTCCCAGAAGTAAGTTACTTTGGACATCGCCTCCGAGTGGATGGGATCAAACCAGATCCAGCGAAGAGCACCGCTATCAAGAATATGGAACCTCCCCGCAGTCGTGCAGAACTCGAAACTGTTCTCGGCATGGTTAATTACCTTGCTAGGTTTGCTCCTCAACTTTCAGAAATCAATGCACCACTGCGTCAGTTGCTCAAACAAACCAGTGAATTCCTATGGGACAAACAGCACGACATAGCTTTTCAGAACATGAAAGAACTAATCACACGGGAACCAGGCCCCGTGCTTGCTTACTTCGATCCCAATAAAGACCTGAACCTGCAAATTGATGCATCAAAGAGTGGACTTGGTGCAGTACTGCTGCAGGAGGGTAAGCCAGTAGCATACGCTTCAAAATCCCTCACAGCCACTGAAGAAAACTATGCACAAATAGAGAAAGAGCTCTATGCAATTCTGTTTGGATGCAAACGTTTTCACCAGTACATCTATGGTTGCCACACCACTGTGGAATGACCATAAACCTCTAGAATCCATAATGAGGAAACCACTTGCAACTGCACCACCCAGGCTACAGAGAATGATCCTTCAGCTACAGAAATACGACATCACCATCATACATCAGCCCGGGAAGGATATACCAGTAGCAGACACACTGTCAAGAAAGTCCATTGTCTACAACGACAACAGCCTCAGTGAAGCTATGGACATGCAGGTTCACATGGTTCTACAAAAGGGAATCAAGGGAAGTAATGTTAAAACTTTACAATGCATTAGTAAGACCTCACCTAGAATATTGTGTTCAGTTCTGGTCACCTCGTTACAAAAAGGATATTGCTGCTCTAGAAAGAGTGCAAAGAAGAGCAACCACAATTATTCCAGGTTTAAAAGGCATGTCGTATGCAGACAGGCTAAAAGAATTGAATCTATTCAGTCAAAGAAGACTACGCGGCGATCTGATTCAGGCATTCAAAATCCTAAATAGGTATAGACAATGTTGACCCAGGGGACTTTTTTGACCTGAAAAAAGAAACAAGGACCAGGAGTCATACATGGAGATTAGATAAAGGGGCATTCAGAACAGAAAATAGGAGGCACTTTTTTACACAGAGAATTGTGAGGGTCTGGAACCAACTCCCCAGTTATGTTGTTGAAGCTGACACCCTGGGATCCTTCAAGAAGCTGCTTGATGAGAGTCTGGGATCAATAAGCTACTAACAACCAAACGAGTAAGATGGGCTGAATGGCCTCCTCTCGTTTGTAAACTTTCTTATGTTCTTCTTATGTTCTTAAGACCAGGGTGTGATTTGATGGGGGGATGGAGGAGATTTCCCTGGCTCTGCTTTTTTTATCCCTGGCTCTGCACTTTCAGTTGTCATCCCAGGGGGGGATAAATTTAACTGTAAGATTTTGAATTAAGAATGATTTCTTCGGGAAATTTTAAACATATTTAAAATGATAAATGTATGCTGCATCATTTTTATGCAAACTGACTTCAAAAAAATCTCGGTCTTAGAACTTCGGACCGTAAGATCATTAACATGATTTAAAAAAAAAAAAGAAAACAAATGGAGTTTAGTTTCACTGGAGCCGGATCATAAAGTTTGGTTGTATAAAGTGGATCTAGAGCCCAAGAAAATGAAGCCCAAGTCTCCAGTGACTGAGGTAGAGCCGCACCACTCTCCAGTGACAGAGGGAGAGCTGCTCCAGTCTCCAGAGATAGGAGACTACCTGCTGCTCCCGCCTCCACCGCTAGAGGGAGACTACCTGCTGCTCCCGCCTCCACCACTAGTGGGAGACTACCTGCTGCTCCCGCCTCCACCGCTAGAGGGAGACTACCTGCTGCTCCCGCCTCCACCTCTAGAGGGAGACTACCTGCTGCTCCCGCCTCCACCGCTAGAGGGAGACTACCAACTGCTCCCGCTTCCACCACTAGTGGGAGACTACCTGCTGCTCCCGCCTCCACCGCTAGAGGGAGACTACCTGCTGCTCCCGCCTCCACCGCTAGAGGGAGACTACCTGCTGCTCCCGCTTCTACCACTAGTGGGAGACTACCACTGCACGCAGGCAATAAAAATGAAAAGGAATGGAGTTTAGTTTCACTGGAGCCGGATCATAAAGTTTGGCTGTATAAAGTGGATCAGGCTCAGATTCCACTCACTCGTCATTGTCATCCAACAGTAGTGGTGTGTGTACCGTAGCAAGGCAAATTAACCAATGAAAATCAACTATGTCAATGTCATTCAGTTGCTGTAATTCAAACTGTTATTTTTTATTATCATCGGAAGTGCATACTATACTAAAGAAAAAAGAAGTGAAGACAGGAAATAAAAATCCATAGTAGCTTTTTTTAAACAGCCCCAGAGCTAAAGACTGGAACTTACCCGCCGAGTCACCTGCTGAGCAGAGTGGAAAAAAGGCCAAGATTAACAACAATTAACTTCTGCAGATTAAGGTGTTAAAATACGTATGTTGTATTATGTTCCCTTTATTGTTGTTACACTCTGTGCAGTTATCAACGAGGTTATGTGCAACAATGCAAGTACTTGTCATGAGTGTGTTTTAACATTATTGTAGTTCCTGTAATGTAGGTAGTTTTTGTTATTGCCTTTTGATACCGTACATACATGCCAACAGTCCCTATATGGTCGAGACAGTCCCGATTTCCTAGCAAATGTCAAGCGTCCCGATGCATAGGAAGAGAGTCCTGATATTTACCCATAGAAAAAAAAATTAATTTATTTGGTATAATAAATAAGTAGCTTAGTGATTCTCTTAACTGTTTAAATTGTGTACTACAGATGTGTCAAGGCTTGCCATGATGTTTTGTTGTTTGTCTATTATATCCCCCCCATTGGAAATTTGACAAATCGCACCCTGTTCAAGACTATTTCTTATGTATAGCGCTACCCCGCCGCCTCTTCTGTCCTGCCTGTCTTTCCTATACAGTGTATACCAGAGGTGGCCAATACGTGGATCTCGGGACAAATCAGAATAAGCACTAGCATAAGCATACAACAGTTTTTGTTTCGGCTGATGGGCAGAGCCTTCTGTGTTGTCCAGTAGCATAGATGAAAATATCCCAACAGTTTCTGCATATGAGACTAAAAAAATGCTTGTGCAAACGTATATTTTAATTTAGGCGCACGTATGCAACTAGAAATTCCTAAAGGTTGACTATAAACAATAAACGTGATTTATTTTTTCAGCTGAAGAGTACAGCTGAAAAAAATAAAAATACCTCACAGTCGGATCTAAACTCATAGCTCAATCGTAATCCACGTTCTCAGTGATGTGCGTGACAGAGGCTCCTGGAAGATTACCATCAGATTCTATAGTGGGGCCCCCACTTCACACAATTCACTCACCACTCTGTCTCCTGCATTTCCTGGCCTGACGTAACCACCAGCCAGCTTATTTACATATGGTGTCAGAACAGCGCCTCCAAACTCAGGCCAGGAAAAAAAAAGCTGGGTCTCTGAAAAAAAAGAAAAGACCTATAAGACATGGTTCTGTAATCAGCTGCGACAGGAAGATGAGGGGGCACCCCAGTGTGAAAAGTGCAGGAAGTTTGGGCATCTCCGGGGGGAATGCCCATACGAGGACCCCCTTTTCTGAGAGTTGGTCTACCGGGAAGAGGTGGACACAGGCTAAGGAGCCCGAAAGTCCACAGCCCAAGAAGGGGAAGCCTGAGCATCCACAGCCCAAGAGGGGAGAGGCCAGGTGTCCACAGCCCAAGATGGGAAAGCCTGCGTCCCAGCGCCCAAGAGGGGGGAGGCTGAGTGTCCAGAGCCCAAGAAAATGAAGCCCAAGTCTCCAGTGACTGAGGGAGAGCCGCACCACTCTCCCGTAACAGAGGGAGAGTCGCTCCAGTCTCCAGAGAAGGAGACTACCTGCTGCTCCTGCCGCCACTGCTAGCGGGAGACTACCTGCTGCTCCCGCCCCACCGCTAGAGGGAGACTACCTGCTGCTCCTGCTTCCACCACTAGTGGGAGACTACCACTGCACGCAGGCAATAAAAATGTGCATTATAAATATCACATGGGAGATACTGAAAGGAATCTATGAAAAAGACCTAGGAGTTTATGTTGACTCAGAAATGTCTTCATCTAGACAATGTGGGGAAGCTATAAAAAAGGCCAACAAGATGCTCGGAAATATTGTGAAAAGTGTTGAATTAAATCAAGGGAAGTAATGTTAAAACTTTACAATGCATTAGTAAGACCTCACCTAGAATATTGTGTTCAGTTCTGGTCACCTCGTTACGAAAAGGATATTGCTGCTCTAGAAAGAGTGCAAAGAAGAGCAACCAGAATTATCCCGGGTTTAAAAGGCATGTCATATGCAGACAGGCTAAAAGAACTGAATCTATTCAGTCTTGAACAAAGAAGACTACGCGGTGATCTGATTCAAGCATTCAAAATTCTAAAAGGTATTGTCGACCAGGGGTCACAAATGGAGTTTAGATAAAGGGGCATTCAGAATAGAAAATAGGAGGCACGTTTTTACACAAAGAATTGTGAGGGTCTGGAACCAACTCACCTGTAATGTTGTTGAAGCTGACACCCTGGAATCCTTCAAGAAGCTGCTTGATGAGATTCTGGGATCAATAAGCTACTAACAACCAAACGAGCAAGATGGGCCGAATGGCCTCCTCTCGTTTGTAAACTTTCTTATGTTCTTCAAAGCGGAAGGTGACCTACCAGCAACAAGCAGTTTTTGCAGAAACTGTAAGATAACTGGCATAGGGCAAGAGATTGGGTCATGGCTTCCAGCCAGACACCAAACTTGGAAATACCTCCACTTGTAGGTGTACAAAGACCTAGTGGAGTCTGTCCTGCATTCTGCAAAGTACCCACAACCGCATCTGATAGCCCTAGGGCTAACCAGTGGTCCCTTTCAGGGGCCAGACCCATAGCCGGAACCTGCCCGGTTCCTGGTGCCAAAGAGTGCCTCTCGCCTGACTGAGGGGCCACTAAGAGAACTGATGTGTTCTCTAACCGGACCTTTTCGAGAAAGACTGGGAGTAGCGGTATAGGTGGGAAAGCGTACAAAAACGCTTTGGGCCATTCGTGCGCTTGGGCGTCTATGCCGAGTGGACCCCCTAAGTGGTGGAGGGAGTACCACAGGGGTTTCCGCCGAGGTGAAGAGATCAACCTGCGCCTTCCTGAACCAATCCCAAATGCGCTCCACTACCTGAAGGTGGAGTCGCCACTCCGACGGATGCGGATCTTCCCTGGAGAGGAGGTCCGCTGCCTAGTTCACCACTCCTGGAATTAGCGTCGCCCGCTCCGGAGGGGGGTATGGCAATTGGGGCTGCAACTGAGCTGGGACTGCGGTCGGGCCACAGGTGCCTGTTTGGCCAAGAACTCCAGGACCTGGGCCATCTGGGCTTTGAGGTCCATAATGTCCCTCGCCTGCCTCGAACGCTTCACCCTTCTCGCCTGTGGAGATGGGGAGCAACTACGGGGGGCCTGCGCATTAGGGATGTCCAGCAGGGGGTCCTGGGACAGGTCATGGAGGAGGGGCTCTGGGGCTCCAAGAGCTGCCGACGGTCCGGCCACCGAGGAGGTGGAACTCGCCTTCGTGGCCCTCTCCAATCTATTTTCCTTCACCCGGGGCTGAAAAGCCGCACAGCTGCTGCAGGCCACCTCCCTCTCGAGGGCCAAGGTGGCATGTTGGACGTCCAAGCACCGCTCACAGAGGGTATGCTTATGCTCCTGCGGGATAATTGCATTGCAGGCCGTGCAGGGGTGGAACCCCAACTTGCCTGGCACTGATTAATAGTGTGGCGCCGTGAGTTCACCCATTAGCGCTGTTGTGGAGGGCACCGAACACCGTGCGTACCGAGCACCGTGTGCACCTAGCACAGTGTGCACCGTGCACCATGTGCACAGTGTGCACCGAGCACCGTGCCATAAGATTAGAGCGCTCGTGCACTGACGCGGTCGCAATCGGCCGATCACTGTGTGCTCTGTGTGCACCATGTACCGTGCAGCACTGTGCATTCTTGCAGTAGCATTGAGCAGTGGGTGCCAAGCACTGTGTGCTCCGAGCACCATGCACACCGAGTACTGTGCAGCACTGTGCATTCATGCACTAGTGCTGTAGCAGTGGGTACCAAGAGCACTATGTGCACCGTGCACTGACGCTCTAGCACTGGGCACCATGTGCTATATGCAATGAGCACCTTGCGTACCGAGATACCGAAGTACCAAGGGCTATATGTGCACCGTGGTACCGAAGCACCGGGAGGCATCTATACAATTGTGCCTACCCTGACCACGCGGTCACACACCTGGTTAGCGCATAGCATGCACCATGGGGACACAAGGGCTGAAGCTGCGGTAGGCGAGTTGAAGCAGACAGCAAAAAACCACGGTAGAAATAGATAGATAGGGGAGCGCACACTGTTTGTTTACAAGGCCGACTCACCGAGGTGGGCTGGCCTATGCACCGGTGAGGTCTACTCGACAGCAGGGATGCAGCAAGGCCTAGCCCGGTGGAGGAGAGCACGGCTGGAAAAGTCACTCAAAAGCAGGGATGCGGCAAGGCTTAGCCCCGTGGAGGAACTGTGTCCTCTCAAGAATGAAATAGACAACCACTTACAAGGGTGACTGCACAGGCAGTCGCTAACACACAACAGACATATAACAAAGAGCCGGCCTACCACACAAGCGAGGAGGCCGCTGAAAGACAGAAAGGCTCTGTCTTTTCGGAGTCACTGATTCCGGGAAAGCGTTGAGCCAGCTTTCAGCACGAATGTAAGGGAAATACAATCGACTCGATTCGACTCGAGAAGCTCTTTTCATCAACACGCTCAGCTCAACACAGAGGTCTTACCATACCGTCTTGAGAAGGAAAAAGAGAAATGGCTTCCTCAGGATGACGGTTTTAATTCCTCGGTGGGCGGGACCGAGTGCATCATCCCAGGAAGGGGCTTATCGGCAGCTCTGGTATAGAGCTCAGCAATTACCTACCCAATGGGCAGGCATATTCCATACATAATGTTGTTGGTGGTCGTCTTCGAATTGAAAGGGAACTTCTGTTACTATATGCAGTTAACTACTCCAAAAATGTATGGAAATAATAGGTATATTCCTATATCGTGTAGCTATATCCTGAGCTGAACAAACCCGATCTGACCAAAGAAATTACTTCGTATAGCACAGATATACAGCTAGCTTACTTAATTTCCTTGACCAAATTTGGTCTTATTTCGCTAGCATGGGACAAAGCACATTTGCGTTTCTTCTTCACTTTACCAATGTCAGCAGAAACACAGATAACGAGAAGTTACATTTAAGAACAATGATATGAGTTTTGCTCAATTCTCACAGGCAGCAAAGCGCTATACCCACGCATCAAAAGGTCGAACAACAAGGCTGGTGATTGCAAAGTGCTGATGTACACCAGCTATATACAGCTTAATTTTAAGAGTTTATTAACCCTGCGTTGATTCAGAGCTTACATTAAACACAGGAAAATCACACAATGTTTACGCTTTCAATTATTTCTTTACAATTTTAATTGGAAGCATAAGTAACAGGTTGTATAATGAAAAGGAACAAAGGCTGATGAAACAATAAGAGCTTGTGCAATTTAACTGGAACAATGTGTACACTGCCCTACACAAGGTGCATGGTTATCAGGAAAAGCCTACGTGTTCCAATAGTGTGTTATTATGCATTCTGTGCATCAGTTTGTAACTATTGCGCAAATGTAGCCTGAACGGGACTTTGATTGGACAAGATTGACAAGCCCCCACCTTACCGAAGCCAATCAACACACACGCCAAACAAGGATACCTCGGAAGCGATTAGATATTATTCTCCTGCCCGAAGCAAGTGTGAGTCAGCTGTTCTTTCAACTTTTTCTTCTAGCCATTGAGCACATGCATCACTGAAATTATCATCACACAGATATAGGGTAAGTTACAATGCGAACCTGTCGACCTTTGCCTTTTTAAAAATGTACGGGAACCTTATTAGATGTTTTTTTTTAATTTAAAAGAAAATAGTGTATTGATTCCTATTAAAAAATAAAATAATTTACTGGGCCCTTGTTGCAGATGCGTGTCGCAAAAACGCATGTACAACCGGAGCTAGCTCGGGTTGATTTCAACCACAGGTGGATTTATTTTACAGTATTTTACAGCTCTAGGAAATCGCCCTGTATTGCATAAGTCTTTCATTTCTTAGTGTCATTTATTTCACATTGCTGAATATGTTCTGAAAAATCCAGTTGTGGTGTCAAGCGGAGCTAAGGTTGCTCAAATTAACCCCAAAACCTTCTGTTCCCCAGTTTATGATGATCGTACAATAGCAGTCATAGTCTCACCTAAATTTGGTTAATCTCTGTTCAGAGTAGGCACAGTCAGTAGGGTGAAATGGCTACTGCGACTGTCTGATGAAATAGCTGCTAGGTAGCAGCTTTAAGGCTGCCGAAATGATATTCAGGCAACAGTGAAACAGAAACGATATCATATAAATTAAAAATAATCAACTAGTCCATACACTTCCGCTGTATCGCTTCATTCTGTAGCGCAGTGTGACTAGTTGTTACGTGGCTGTGTGCTGTACGAACCCCATTTTAGAATCAACCCATTGATGTTAAAAGAATAGACACAACCAAGTGAGGCTTTCCAGTCACGTGGCCCCAGCAACGCAGCTGTGCAAAAACTGTATCTTCACAGCAAAATGTAATGTATTTGCAACCACACAGTAGTGGTGGGAAAAGTGAAGCCTCTTGAGCCACTGAACCTTCTGAACCATTTGCTTCGTAAAAGATTCACTGAGTCGAATCACTTGAAGCGCTTCGTGCTCCATAGTGAACATCTATTGGTAGAGCCGCGTCATTGAACATACGAGTTACACACAGGCTGCTATTGCCTGGAACTTGGCATTTAGAAATTATGATCTGTAGCCTAATGTACACGAAAGACACCGTAAAACATGCTTTTTACAGGCTCTGTCATTGTCATTTGTGACTTACAAAATGAAGTTACATGTTATAATTTCTCTGCTATCTGTTCATATATCAACCACACATATGATTGATTACCCAACAAAAAAGCCAGTCACGCATACGCATTATCATACTTGAAATTTAAAATGGTTGTACAATCGAAAACACGATAATGTTGCTTTAGAAAGGGAGGCATATCTGACCTCAGGAAATGTACTCTGCTGGAAAATTAGTGTTGAAACAAGAAAGATATTTGATATTGCATTTATTAGCCAGTTTCTCGGTGGCGCAACACGTTAGTAAGTCGTGTAATTAGAAATGCTTGTCAAGCGCAGGGCCAAATCCCTTCTCCTCCGAGTGTGCGTGTAAATAACTTGTTTCAGATTTTTTAAAAATTGCATTTTCCAAAATGCAAAACTAAAAGAATCATATTTGCTGAGATTTTTTTAAATAAACTAATTAAAACAAACAGAAAGAAATAATAAATGCTTCCTTCCAGGAGTAATCTAGGCTATATTTCAACAAAGCATTGTATTGATTCTGGTTCAGTTAGATCACGTGACGTGTTGCTTCATGCGGAACACTGTTTGCTTCATATGGTTCGAGGCGGGTTACGTCATTTGTTTGCTTCACATGAAGCAGTGGTCATTTGAATCACCTGAAGTAGTGAATCACTGAATCATGTGACTGATCCGAAGCCTCAATGAACCCCATGTATGATTTGAAGCCTCATTGAGGCAATGAACCCTGTGTATGATTTGAAGCTCCGCACTAACATAGTTGAATCAGTTGAAGCCCCTCTCCAAAACTCATAGGCATTCTAGTATTAGGCATAGCATTAATGGGTCATTAGTTCAGTGTCTCATCTGTGTCTCTCGGATGGCTAGATTATTACAGATTATTTTTAAGCATACAACATACTTGAAGTATAACCCCAAGTCAATTAAAGCCTATTGGACATTTTAAAAAAAAGTGTTTTTAAAGTGCATAATATATAGAAACATAACATAATAATAATGTTTATTTTATTACATTTCAGTAAAACATACTTGAATGCAAAGATTTCTTCATAAACATCCATATATATTTTTATTTTTAAAAACAAGCATATTACATATATGATTTGGCAGACGCAAACCCAGATCTTTGGGTTGAGGTTGATTACTTCATCTCACTAAACTCATAGAGCTACCACGGATCCCACAGTCATAATACAAACATCAACAAGATATGGTGCTTTAAGGTGTAATGGTGTGTTTTCAATAATATAGCAATTTGATATTTATAAATTATATTTATTTTGTTGATGTATCACAATGAAATAATATTAGTTATTGTATTTAAAGACAATGAAACCGGAAGAAAATCGGAATACTGTGGCATAATTAAGAAAGATAATCAAAATAAATCTAAAACAGTAAAAATAAACCAGGTTAATAATAAAATGCGAAATAGGGAATTAAACATGACTAAGACAGAGAATTCAAAACATAAAGATAGGAGACCCAAAAATAGACATGGTACCAAGTACACAAAAGATAAGACAGAAGACATAGTATTTAATTTATCAAGTAAAACTTTAACCACATCCCAAAAAGCAGTAATGAGTAAAGGACTTAAGTTTATACCGACTAAAAGATACATCGATAAAGATAAACTGGCCACTGAATTGAAGGAGTGGGAGAGACGATGAGATTAGCGGAATATTTTTTCAATGAAAATATCTCAGATTCAGAGGGTAATTATGAGCATGGGATTAAAGTTAATAGTACAAGCACATGGACTCCTCCGGATGGAAGAGACAAATGGTTAGATATGTATATTGAAGTAGTTAAACAAGAAATAATAGTAGGACTAAAGAAAAGATGTAAACTTAATCTAACCAATATTGAAGAACAAGCTATGACTGAGTTGTTAAATGATGATGATATAATGATAAGACCAGCAGATAAAGGCTCAGGAATAGTGATAATGAACACAGATGACTATATGAAATCTGTAGAATGTGAATTAAATAATACAGATACATATGAAGAAGTTAAAAGCAATAAGATCAATAAATCGGCAAAAGAGGTTAAGGAAATTATGGAGAGACTATACAATAAAGGAATTATATCAAAAGAATTAAAAAATACATGCAGCCACATAATGCAAGAACAGGCCTAGCAAGAGGAAATCCTAAAATGCACAAAGAAAATCACCCGATGCGAATGATAGTCAGTACAATTGATAATCCAACACACATAATAGCTGAAATAGCAGAAAACAACTTAGGTCGCACGTTGAGAAATTACCAAGCTATGTTAAGGATACAACACAATTTTTAAAAAGACTTGAATCAATAAAACACAACCTTCCAGAGAATACAATTTTATTTTGCATGGATGTAAAATCCTTGTACCCAAGTGTCCCTCGTAAAGAAACTTTAGAAGCTTGTCAAAAGCACTAGATAATAGACTAGATAAATCAATACCAACAGCAGAAGTACTGAACATGATCAACGTAGTTTTAGAAAACAGTTATTTTACATTTGTTGATAAGAATTACAAACAAAACGATGGTACAGCAATAGGATCTAAATTAGGAATGCATTTTGCCAGTACATACATGGGAAAATGGGAAGAACAATTACTTAGAAAATCGGAAAGGGAACCTTTAGAATACATTCGGTTTGTAGATGATATTTTTGGGGTTTGGACACATGGAGAAGAGTCTCTCTTCCAGTTTCATAAAATAGCAAATGAAATACACAGTAATATTAAGGTGGACCTTCGATGGACAAGGAAAGAAATAGAATTTTTAGATACCATAGTAAAACTTGAAGAAGGTTCAATTGAGACTGACCTCTTCTGTAAACCTACTGACATGCACCAGTATTTACACATGTCCTCTGCACATCCGATACACACTAAAAGGGCAATCCCAAAGGGTCTAGGAATAAGAATACGAAGAATATGCTCAAAAGAAAGTGACTATGTAAAACAAAGAAATGTATTAAAAACAAATCTTAAAAAAGAGGATACAAAGAAAGAATTATAGAGACGGAGTTAAGAAAAGTGGATAAACTAAAAGAGATGATCTACTAGATTATAAAACTAGAGATAAAAAAGTCAAAAGAGTCCCATTAATAATGACTTACTCTAAACTTTTGCCCAATATTTCTAAGATAGTTTGGAAACACTTATGGATTCTACATAATTCAGAAAAATTAAAAAAGTATTTCTTAAGGCCCCAGTTGTAGCATTCAAAAGAGAAGCTAATTTAGGTGATATTTTAGTTCACAGTAAACATAAAAGAATAATTGACAAAATAGGTTCTACTGAACATGTGCACCAGTAGATGTAAAGTGTGTAAATACATAGACAAAAGTAAAAATATAATTAAACATAAGAACACCACATATCCACTAAAAACTAATACCTACTGTAAAAATAGCAATGTTGTTTATGGAATAGCCTGTGAAAAATGTGATGAAATCAAATATGTTGGAGAGACTGGAACTACTTTATATAAACGAATTCAGAACCACCTTTCATTAATTAGAAATAAAAAATGAATGAACCAATAGTACAGCACTTCACCAGTCAAGGACATGACATAAATGATGTAAAGTTTGTAGTATTAGAACAGCTAAAATTAGACAATGCGACATATAGAAGAATAAAAGAAAGTAAATGGATAAATAGACTGAATACGATTATGCCAGCGGGACTCAACAGAAAAGAATGAACTAATTAACTTCAATAAATATATAACATTTAAATAAATAAACAAAGTTTGTTCAAAAGTTGTGCATGCTGATGCGTTGGGAGGCCAAATCTAGACTGATCCTCAGAGCCAGCATTGCATGATATAATAAAAATATAAATTTATATAAAGTAATGTTAATTAGAATTAATACAGATTCAAAGATAGAAGTAAAAATGATGTCACAATATATAGAACAGCATTACATCATGTAAGAATAAATCATAGATTTGAATGTAAACAATAACAAGTAGTTGTCATGCCATCAAAAACCTATAAATACCTCCAATGTTTTGATTCAAACACAGGCTCCCTTGAGAAAGATATGTGCAACATATCGAAACGTTGGGCAGCTGGCTCTTTGAGCTAAAATATATATACAGTACTGTGCAAAAGTTTTAGGCAGGTGTGAAAAAATGCTGTAAAGTAAGAATGCTTTCAAAAATAGACATGTTAATAGATTATATTTATCAATTAACTAAATGCAAAGTGAGTGAACAGAAGAAAAATCTAAATCAAATCCATATTTGGTGTGACCACCCTTTGCCTTCAAAACAGCATCAAGCATCAATTCTTCTAGGTACACTTGCACACAGTTTTTGAAGGAACTCGGCAGGTAGGTTGGCCCAAACATCTTGGAGAACTAACCACAGTTCTTCTGTGGATTTAGGCAGCCTCAGTTGCTTCTCTCTCTTCATGTAATCCCAGACAGACTCGATGATGTTGAGATCAGGGCTCTGTGGGGGCCATACCATCACTTCCAGGACTCCTTGTTCTTCTTTACGCTGAAGATAGTTCTTAATGACTTTCGCTGTATGTTTGGGGTCATTGTCATGCTGCAGAATAAATTTGGGGCCAATCAGATGCCTCCCTGATGGTATTGCATGATGGATAAGTATCTGCCTGTACTTCTCAGCATTGAGGAGACCATTAATTCTGACCAAATCCCCAACTCCATTTGCAAAATGCAGCCCCAAACTTGCAAGGAACCTCCACCATGCTTCACTGTTGCCTGCAGACACTCATTCATGTACGCTCTCCAGCCCTTCGGCGAACAAACTGCCTTCTGCTACAGCCAAATATTTCAAATTTTGACTCATCAGTCCAGAGCACCTGCTGCCATTTTTCTGCACCCCAGTTCCTGTGTTTTCGTGCATAGTTGAGTCGCTTGGCCTTGTTTCCACATCGGAGGTATGGCTTTTTGGCCGCAAGTCTTCCATGAAGGCCACTTCTGACCAGACTTCTCCGGACAGTAGATGGGTGTACCAGGGTCCCACTGTTTTCTGCCAGTTCTGAGCTGATGGCACTGCTGGACATCTTCCGATTGCGAAGGGAAGTAAGCATGATGTGTCTTTCATCTGCTGCAGTAAGTTTCCTTGGCTGACCACTGTTTCTACGGTCCTCAGCGTTGCCCGTTTCTTTGTGCTTCTTCAAAAGAGCTTGGACAGCACATCTGGAAACCCCTGTCTGCCTTGAAATTTCTGCCTGGGAGAGACCTTGCTGATGCAGTATAACTACCTTGTGTCTTGTTGCTGTGCTCAGTCTTGCCATGGTGTATGACTTTTGACAGTAAACTGTCTTCAGCAACCTCACCTTGTTAGCTGAGTTTGGCTGTTCCTCACCCAGTTTTATTCCTCCTACACAGCTGTTTCTGTTTCAGTTAATGATTGTGTTTCAACCTACATATTGAATTGATGATCATTAGCACCTGTTTGGTATAATTGTTTAATCATACACCTGACTATATGCCTACAAAATCCCTGACTTTGTGCAAGTGTACCTAGAAGAATTGATGCTGTTTTGAAGGCAAAGGGTGGTCACACCAAATATGGATTTGATTTAGATTTTTCTTCTGTTCACTCACTTTGCATTTAGTTAATTGATAAATATAATCTATTAACATGTCTATTTTTGAAAGCATTCTTACTTTACAGCATTTTTTCACACCTGCCTAAAACTTTTGCACAGTACTGTATATATATATATATATATATATATATATATATATAACAAAGATGAATTGAAATTCAATTTGACAAACAGTATATTCTTCCTTCCAGTTCTAACCTACGTCAACGAAGCATAATTGATTCGAAGTAAAGCGTTGTATTGAGCGTGTGTGACTGAGTGTCTGCAGCTTCAGAGGATCCGTAGAACTGCAGGCGTTTGTGTCACGTGATGCATTGCTTCATGCGAAGCAATTGAACTTTTGATTCACAACACTGTTTGCTTCTAATGGTTCGAGATGGGTCGAAGCGGGTGAGGCTTTGTACCCATCACTACCACACAGCACACTTCTCACCTCCAGTCAAGGGAATTATATATATATATATATATATAACCGCGATAATATGAATTATACAGTAATTCTATGTTTGTATGTTATCGTTTCGTTAGAAATTAAAACAACGTATGACATTGTTGGTATAGAGATCACAACTTTGCATAGGGATTTAAAACAAAAAGTAACCTTGTTCTACTAAGCGTCAGTAACGACTGAAGAATTGTTTTTACTGTAAAATCAACTTAAGCGAGTGACAGCTAAACGGTTAAGCTGATTGTACTAAAGGACTATGCTGTGCAAAAACAAGCACAGCATTAACATGTTAAGGTATATGTACAACGGGTTCTGTACAGTTTTCAAGTAGCCTAAAATTACATGCGGTTTTCATTGTGCATTTAAATATGTATAAACTGATAATTCCATCATTTCATATTTAAGTTCAGTAAAATAATTATTGTAGCATAATGCATTCTGTTAACGGTAAAGTAATATTTTGAAGGCTGGGGATCAAAACAGTGCCTATTGTGAAATATCCAGAATCTCTACCTCCCGCCCTTCGGGCTTTGTTTCACTTCACGTGCACGTACAGCAGCGAGACAGACGGCATGGAGATTTTAATACACCATCGTTGTGTGCTGTTTTTATTCTCCAGCAAAATATAACAAATACTTTACACAACAGTCTCCTTTATTTATCGGCTAAATACAGATTGTATTAACATAAGAGCATAAGAACATAAGAAAGTTTACAAATGAGAGGAGGCCATTCAGCCCATCTTGCTCGTTTGGTTGTTAGTAGCTTATTGATCCCAGAATCTCATCAAGCAGCTTCTTGAAGGATCCCAGGGTGTCAGCTTCAACAACATTACTGGGGAGTTGGTTCCAGACCCTCACAATTCTCTGTGTAAAAAAGTGCTTCCTATTTTCTGTTCTGAATGCCCCTTTATGTAATCTCCATTTGTGACCCCTGGTCCTTGTTTCTTTTTTCAGGTCAAAGAAGTCCCCTGGGTCGACATTGTCTATACCTTTTAGGATTTTGAATGTTTGAATCAGATTTGTTCAAAACTGAATAGATTCAATTCTTTTAGCCTGTCTGCATACGACATGCCTTTTAAACCCGGGATAATTCTGGTTGCTCTTCTTTGCACTCTTTCTAGAGCAGCAATATCCTTTTTGTAACAAGGTGACCAGAACTGAACACAGTATTCTAGGTGAGGTCTTACTAATGCATTGTAAAGTTTTAACATTACTTCCCTTGATTTAAATTCAACACTTCTCACAATATATCCGAGCATCTTGTTGGCCTTTTTTATAGCTTCCCCACATTGTCTAGATGAAGATATTTTTGAGTCAACATAAACTCCTAGGTCTCTTTCATAGTTCCCTTCTTCAATTTCAGTATCTCCCATATGAAATTTGTAAAGCACATTGTTTTGCCTGCATGCAATACTTTACACTTTTCTCTATTAAATGTCATTTGCCATGTGTCTGCCCAGTTCTTAATGCTGTCTAGATCATTTTGAATGACCTTTGCTGCTGCAGCAGTGTTTGTCATTCCTCCTATTTTTGTGTCCTCTGCAAATTTAACAAGTTTGCTTACTATATTATTTATTATTATTTATTTCTTAGCAGACACCCTTATCCAGGGCGACTTACAGTCGTAAACAAATACATTTCAAGAATCACAGTACAAGTAATAATACAGTTAAGAGCAAGATAAATACAATGACTGGTTCTAGCAAGTACAAGTATGACAAAATATGATTCAATAATGGAGCAGATAACAGTGTCAGTGATAGTTACATCAGGATATAATTAAATACAAAATACTACAGATTAAATACTACAGATTACAGTAATCTAAAGTACATGATTAAATGCAGTAAAATAGGGGGCAGATAAGAGCAAGTAAAGTGCATTTAAGGAAGAGTGATCAGTGTCCAGGGGGAAAAACAGATTCTAGAATCTAAATCATTAATGTAGATTAGGAATAGCAGAGGACCTAATACTGATCTCTGTTGTACACCACTGTTACCTCGCTCCATTTTGAGGTTTCTCCTCTAATCAGTACTTTCTGTTTTCTACATGTTAACCACTCCCTGATCCATGTGCATGCATTTCCTTGAATCCCTACTGCGTTCAGTTTGAGAATTAATCTTTTATGCAGGACTTTGTCAAAAGCTTTTTGGAAATCTAAATAAACCATGTCATATGCTTTGCAATTGTCCATTCTCGATGTTGCATCCTCAAAAAAATCAAGCAGGTTAGTTAGACACTATCTCCCTTTCCTAAAACCATGCTGATTGTCTCCCAGGATACTTTTACCATATAGGTAATTTTCCATTATAGATCTTATTATAGTTTCCATAAGTTTACATAAAATAGAAGTCAGGCTTATTGGTCTGTAGTTACCTGGTTCGGTTTTGTCTCCCTTTTTGTGGATCGGTATTACGTTTCCAATTCTCCAGTCTGTCGGTACAACCCCTGTGTCAAGAGACTGTTGCATGATCTTGGTTAGCGGTTTGTAAATAACTTTCATTTCTTTGAGTACTATTGGGAGGCTCTCACCTGGTCCAGGGGATTTGTTTATTTTAAGAGCTCCTAGTCCCTTTAACACTTCTGCTTCTGTTAAAGCAGCAGTGTGGAGTAGTGGTTAGGGCTCTGGACTCTTGACCGGAGGGTTGTGGGTTCAATCCCAGGAGGGGGACACTGCTGCTGTACTCTTGAGCAAGGTACTTTACCTAAATTGCCTAAAATAATATGTAAAAAATAATGTAATTGTATGTAAAAAATAATGTGATATCTTGTAACAATTGTAAGTCGCCCTGATAAGAAATAAATAATAATATGCTAAAGTTATTTAAAACTGGATAGGAACAGGTCAACATGTGTGGCATGTTGTCCGTATCCTCCTTTGTGAAAAGTAGTAATTTAATATATTTGCTATTTTTTTTTCTTCGTCTATGATTTTGCCATTTGTATCTCTTAGACATGTAACCTCCTCTTTGAATGTTCTCTTGCTGTTATAATATTGGAAGAACATTTTGGAATTGGTTTTAGCCCCCTTAGCAATGTTCATTTCTATCTCTCTTGGCCTTTCTAACTTCCTTTTTGACTTGTCCCTTTTAAACGCTCTGTGAAGTGCCTTTTTTCGCTGAATATTTTTTTAATTGATCTATTAAACCATTTTGGCCATTTTGTTTTAGATTTAGATTTGTCTACTTTTGGGATGTAATTGTTTTGCGCCTCTAGTGCTACATTTTTAAAAAACAATCATCCTTTTTCTGTGGATGTTTTCTCTATTTTTATCCAATCTACTTCTGTTAGTCTCTGTTTCATACTTTCATAGTTTGCTTTTCTAAAATTGTAAACCTTAGCTTTAGTCATTACGTTTTGGGTTTTAAAAATCACTTGAAATGAGACCATGTTGTGGTCTGAGTTTGCCAGTGGTTCTCTGACCTCTGTTTTATTTATTCTGTCTTTGTTATTTGAAAAGAGGCATGCCTCCCCTCTAGTCGGTGCCTTGACAAATTGCATTAGGAAGCAGTCATTTGTCATTTCCACCATTTCAATTTCGTGCGTCGTGCTCCCCACCGGGTTCTCCCATTTTATACGGGGGAAGTTGAAATCCCCCATTAGTATGGCTTCTCCTTTTCTACATGCATTTCTAATGTCATTGTATAACAGATTATTTTGCTTGGCGTCTGAATTTGGCTGTCCATAGCATGCGCCAATTATTATACCCTTTGAATTTTTGTCCATTATTCTGACCCATACTGATTCTGCGTTGTTTTCTTCGTCCAGATTTGACACCTGGGCTTCAAGACTATTTCTTATGTATAGCGCTACCCCTCCGCGTCTTCTCTCCTGCCTGTCTTTCCTATACAGTGTGTACCCACTAATATTGTATTCGTCTCCATCACTCTCAGACAACCAAGTTTCTGTAACACCTATCACATCATAGTTACTTGTTAGTGCAGTAGCTTCAAGTTCTAACATTTTGTTTCTCAGACTTCTAGCATTTAGATAAATACATTTAATAGCTGTCTTACCTGAATCGTTGCCTTTGTTTTGATGTGGTCTCCCTTCTGTTTTTTTTTTGTTTTCTCCCCCTTCCTTTCTAGTTTAAATGCTTCTGAACCTCCTCAAGGATACTTTCTCCGAGTAGATTGATTCCCTTTCTGTTTAAGTGCAGTCTGTCACGCCTATATAGATAGTCCTTGTTGTAGAATGTGCTCCAATGTTCAAAAAAGGTGAAGCCTTCCTGTGTGCACCATGATTTCAGCCATGCATTTTGATTTTGTATTTCCAGCTGTCCGCATGCTCCTTTGCAAGGTGCCGGCAGTATCCCAGAAAATACCACAGATTTGGTCTTGTCTTTTAATTTCCTTCCTAGCTCTCTGAATTTGTTTTGCAGGGATCTTGGCCTGTCTCTTCCAATGTTGTTTGTACCGATGTGGATGACTACTACCGGGTCGTCTCTTGTTCATTCTAGGAGCCTGTCCACGTTCTCAGTGATGTGCGTGACAGAGGCTCCTGGAAGGCAGCACACTGTTGTAGTAAGGGGGGTCCAGACTGTGAACTGAACTTGCTGTGTTTCTCAATATGGAGTCCCCAACAATCATGACCTCCCTTCTTTTTGCTGCCTGGCCACCACTGTTTATAGGATCCTGGATGTTGTTCCTTTCGTTCTCTTGATGTTGGTTTTGATCATCTAAATTTTGAAGTGGCTCAGATTTGTTGGATGTTTTTATTTCTGGTGGTTGTGTTTGACAAAGTTTCTTTTTTTCCCTGCTTCTGCCTACCTGAACCCAGCTGTTTTGACCCTCTTATAAGAACATAAGAAAGTTTACAAACGAGAGGAGGCCATTCAGCCCATCTTGCTCGTTTGGTTGTTAGTAGCTTATTGATCCCAGAATCTCATCAAGCAGCTTCTTGAAGAATCCCAGGGTGTCAGCTTCAACAACATTACTGGGGAGTTGGTTCCAGACACTCACAATTCACTGTGTAAAAAAGTGCCTCCTATTTTCTGTTCTGAATGCCCCTTTATCTAATCTCCATTTGTGACCCCTGGTCCTTGTTTCTTTTTTCAGGTCGAAAAAGTCCCCTGGGTCGACATTGTCTATACCTTTTAGGATTTTGAATGCTTGAATCAGATCACCGCGTAGTCTTCTTTGTTCAAGACTGAACAGATTCAATTCTTTTAGCCTGTCTGCATACGACATGCCTTTTAAAACCGGGATAATTCTGGTTGCTTTTCTTTGCACTCTTTCTAGAGCAGCAATATCCTTTTTGTAACGAGGTGACCAGAACTGAACACAATATTCTAGGTGAGGTCTTACTAATGCATTGTAGTTTTAACATTACTTCCCTTGATTTAAATTCAACACTTCTCACAATATATCCAAGCATCTTGTTGACTTGTTTTTTATAGCTTCTGTCATTTGCCATGTGTCTGCCCAGTTCTGAATGCTGTCTAGATCATTTTGAATGACCTTTGTTGCTGCAACAGTGTTTGCCACTCCTCCTATTTTTGTGTCGTCTGCAAATTTAACAAGTTTGCTTACTATACCTGAATCTAAATCATTAATGTAGATTAGGAATAGCAGAGGACCTAATACGGATCCCTGTGGTACACCACTGGTTACCTCGCTTCTATCTCCCTGGTGGCTTTCAGTCTGTTAGGGGTGCTGACTTCCATGACTTGCATGAATTGTGGGTGTGCCAGCTCCTCAAGCTCCTGTTGCTGTCTCATTTCCTGCAGCTCCATTTCTAGCATACTTATTAGTTTAAGCAAGTCCTGGATCTTGCAGCACTTTACACACACTCGGTTTAGCTCTGCTGGGTTTTCTCGGATTTCCCACATCATGCAGGTGTCACAGATGTAACGTTGTTGAAGCTGACTCCCTGGGATCCTTCAAGAAGCTGCTTGATGAGATTCTGGGATCAATAAGCTACTAACAACCAAACGAGCAAGATGGGCTGAATGGCCTCTTCTCGTTTGTAAACGTTCTTATGTTCTTATGTTCTTATTAATGTAGATTAGGAATAGCAGAGGACCTAATACTGATCCCTGTGGTACACCACTGGTTACCTCGCTCCATTTTGAAGTTTCTCCTTTAATCATTACTTTTTGTTTTCTACATGTTAACCACTCCCTAATCCATGTGCATGCATTTCCTTGAATCCCTACTGCGTTTCCCAGAGCTAGCCAATAAGAAGTGGTAGGGGTGCGATGTAAACACTTTTTAAAATGTTTGTCTGTAGGTGCTAGACTTCAGCAATTCAGTTTTCAGAAACTTGCGTGGCTCTCTAAAAATATACCTGGAGTATCTTTCTAGCAACAGAATGAACATTGGAAAAATAAATAAATAAAACCTATTTGTCCAATGGGCAAAGTATAACGGCAAAACTTAGGTATATTCAATATATGATTGAGATGATTGAGTTCCAGAGTAAGACTGTGAGCAGAAAGTACCATATTGTAGCCCTGGAGAGAGTTCAAACATAAAATCATTTTAGTCCAGATGCACAGCTGTACCAGGAACATGTATTAAGGTTGTCGAAAAAGATAATAATAAAGCTAATGATTTATTGAATCATCAGGTAAAGATGACTTCTGTTCCATCCAAGACTGAAAGACCTACCAAAACCTGCCCCCTCACAGCCAAGTTCATCCAGAATGGAGTGAATGGAGAGGAGACTAAAGGAGAAGGCCCACAGGAAAGGAAGTGGATTCGCCCTGATGCCCCCAGCAAGTGCACCTGGAAACTGGGGTCTCCCATTGCAGAGTCCCCTCACTTTCACTCAGAATTGTGAGTTTTCAGGCTTCTGGGTCTACACTTCCTGCCATACTTTCATGAGGTCCCAATGTGATTTCTGACGGCATATGTTGACATACATATACAGATAAGGCGGAACCTGCCAGGACTGAAAGGGTTAATTACATATTTTGCATCTGCTCAAGTCCCCAAATGTTCAATGCTTGTGAGGCTATATAGGGGCAATGTGTTGATACTACAGATTTGATACTACAGATTTAGAATAGGGTCAAGAAGGGTCATTACTGATTACACTGCAGTTCCAGCTTCATTTTGCGCTTTAGACCTACCTAGTCTTGTTATTTAAGAAGTGTAGCAACATAAACTAAGCTCATAGTAGGACCTACAGTACACCTACACCTACAGTACACAATGAGGATCTTATTTCCACCATTTTTTCCCAACAATTACAAAAACCTTGTCTGTTATCTGTATTGAAGGAAAAACAATAAAATGCATATTCGTTTTAAATGAGTTTTATCTGTGATTAGAACATAAGAAAGTTTACAAACGAGAGGAGGCCATTCGGCCCATCTTGCCCATTTGATTGTTAGTAGCTTATTGATTCCAGAATCTCATCAAGCAGCTTCTTGAAGGATCCCAGGATGTCAGCTTCAACAACATTACTGGGGAGTTGGTTCCAGACCCTCACAATTCTCTGTGTAAAAAAAGTGCCTCATATTTTCTGTTCTGAATGCCCCTTTATCTAATCTCCATTTGTGACCCCTGGTCCTTGTTTCTTTTTTCAGGTCGAAAAAGTCCCCTGGGTTGACATTGTCTATGCCTTTTAGGATTTTCAATGCTTGAATCAGATCACCACGTAGTCTTATTTGTTCAAGACTGAATAGATTCAATTATTTTAGCTTGTCTGCATACGACATGCCTTTTAAACCCTGGATAATTCTGGTTGCTCTTCTTTGCACTCTTTCTAGAACAGCAATATCCTTTTTGTAATGAGGTGACCAGAACAGCAGATATCTTGAAATGTTTTCTCAAGAACTATACAGTAACAATCAACACGTTCCTTTTAAATTCAACACTTGTTGCCTCCCATCCAACAGAACAAAAACTCCAAGCATCATGCCAAACATTTTGAAGAAAGTGGGCGACACCCCGCTGGTGAAAATCAACAAGATTGGCAAGCATTTTGAGCTGAAATGCGAAATGTGTAAGTAATCAGGAAATCTGTGGCCAGTTTGGGGCCATGAGGATACTGTAATAATGGAAGGAAAATGTAACAACTAGTGAAACAATACATGGCATTTCTACCAGCTTGTCTGAAGACTTTGCTCCATGAGTCCAGAAGTCTGATGTTAGGTTGTGAGGATTTGCAGTGCTAGCCAGTGCCACAGGATATAAATCTTGTAAAAGTAAAACACAAAATTCACTGGTTGTAGTCACCAAGTGTATTGAAACTTCCTACATTCAGGCAGGCAGCACTGACTCAACTTTATATCTGGTTCCCTGTCCCAGAATTGCCAGAGATTTCAGAACATTGTAAACAAATATCAATAAATGCTGTGTGTTGCAGAATACTCTGCAATATTAAATGACTAAGTCGTTAACTTCCAATTTCTTACATTGTGTTATCCCTAGCAACAGTCCCTTATTTCTTTTACAAATAATTAAATTACGTTTTCAAATACAATACAGCACTGTGGATTAAAATGTTATGATTCTTTCAAATCACTTATTATTATTATTATTATTATTATTATTATTATTATTATTATTATTATTATTATTTATTTATTTATTTATTTATTTCTTAGCAGACGCCCTTACCCAGGGCGACGTACAGTCGTAAACAAAAAATACATTTCAAGAATCACAGTACAAGTATTAATACAATTAAGAGCAAGATAAAATACAATGACTTCAGTTCTAGTAAGTACAAGTATATGACAAAATGCGATTCAATATCAGAGCAGATAACGGTGTCAGTGATAGTTGCATCAGGATACGATTAAATGCAAAATACTACAGATTGAATAACACTTGTGGCAGATTACAGTACAGTACACTGTAAAGTACAGGATTAAATGCAGTAAAATAGGGAGCAGATAATTGCAAGTAAAGCACATTAAGAAAGAGTGATAAAGTGTCCAGAGGGAAAAGGGAAGAGTTCTACAGGTGCTGTCTGCAGAGGTGTCTTGAGGAGGCGCTGGAAGGTGGTCAGGGACTGGCAGTCCTGGTTTCTTTTTAGCACAGGGACAAATAGTTGAATATTAAGGAAAAAAAAACACATATGTAGCCAGTGGAAAATGTACCATGTTCATAATCATTCATAGATCATTAGTAAATGATCAAAAAGATATTGTAGAAAGGAAACCAATGCATACATGGCATTTTCTACTGTACAGAAGAGTGTTCTCTTTTCCTTAAGAGGGAATTTTATGGGGGTACCAGGTTTATATTACTCATACCATCCTGTGTTGTGGTTTGAATTATACTTTTGTATTCCAGTTAATTCAAAATGAATGAACATTTGAATATTTGTTTTATTTTTTAAAGAATATTCAAACATGAAAAACAGATTATAGTAATGTACAATTACTCAATACAGTAAATGTTTGAATCAGTTTTGACTGTTAGTTACTGTGTTATGTTATTAATTAGATTGGGTTTCCAAGGTAATGGAATGTATATGTACTTTTGCACAACAGAGGTCTCTAAATAGAGCAATTGTGTTTTTTATTGTAAACTGTACCTTACAGTTCATACATCCCCATACTCAACAATGCTGGGTATTTCTAGGTAATCAGAGTCAGAATTGAAATATGTGGCTGTTCCAGTGTGTGCCACTTGTTGAGCCATCAACACTCTGTATATAGCAACATTGCAGGGAAAACTCAGTGGATAAACTGTATTGGATGTGGGTGCTTTCATTGAATTCAACATAACATTCACGAGAACTGGCTTAAAGTCACAAGTTATTTAAATCTGAAAGGAAGATTACATTTTGCCAAGTGATTACAATTCTGTGTGGAAAAGAATGTGGATATAAAAAAACTGTTATTTTTTGTATTTTTTCTTTTTTATTCCCCCATCCCCATCATTCCTATAGTGGCGAAGTGTGAATTCTTCAATGCTGGAGGCAGCGTGAAAGACAGGATCAGTCTGCGCATGGTGGAGGATGCAGAGAGAGATGGCCTTCTGAAACCAGGAGACACCATTATTGAACCTACATCTGGGAACACTGGTGATTTACTTTGTTCAGTTTTGCTCCAGTTAATATCTTTGAACCATTTAAAGAACAAGCAGCAGGGTTCTGAAAAAATATAGCGTTACACATCCCCACGTGTTGCTACAACGTATAACGTATATGCAATTTATTTTCATTAAGGTCATGACAACTTTTTACACTTATAAATTTAAAGTCTGTTTCAAAGCTTTTTTTTTTTTTTAAATGGTCGCTCTAGTGCACTGATAGTGTAAGGATTATTGACCACATTGTAACAATTATTGACCACAGGTAACGCAGCAATACCTATCCATGATGTGGCACGGAACAGAAAAGCCAGAGCGCTTATGTTTATTTATTTTTTTTAAATCGCTCTTCCTGCAGTGATTTAGAGGACAGTTCTCAAACCCTAGTGTACTAGAGCTACTCTTTTTGTTTTCAGACTTGCACGTCAAATATCACAGGCAAGATGGGGGAACGCCTGATTATAGCAGTGCAGAATATCTTGTTCTTTATGATAAACAGCACAAAAATATCTCGATAAAGAATACAAACAGAAATTATGGGAAAATATGAGGAAATTGGAAAGCAAGCACTTTAGTATGTTAAAATAAACACACTGTTTTGACTACAAGTTTTTGTTAAATATCCGGGTGTAGCTTCTAGAAAGTGCATGACATGAGATACCACGGCCCATTATTAAATATAGACTGAACTACAAAACAAAACGTTAGGTTACTTACCGTAACCCTGGTTCCCTGAAAGAGAAGACCACCACCAACGACATTATGTATGGGATATGCCTGACCATTGGGTAGGTAATTGCAGAGCTGCCGATGGGCCCCTTCCTGGGATGACACACTCTGTCCCGCCCACCGAAGGATTAAAACTGTCATCCTGGGGGGCTCCCGAGTGGCGCATCCAGTAAAGGCGCTCCACGTGGAGTGCAGGATGCACTCTATAGTCTGGACGTCGCGAGTTTGAGTCCAGGCTATTCCACAGCTGACCGTGGACGGGAGCTCCCAGGGGGCGGCGCACAATTGGCAAAGCGTCGTCCGGGGGGAGGGAGGGTTAGGTCGGCCAGGGTGTCTTCAGGCTCACTGTGCACCAGCGACCCCTGTAGTCTGGCCGGGCGCCTGCGGGGATGCCTGTAAGCTGCCCGAGAGCTGCGTTGTCCTCCGATGCTGTAGCTCTTGGGTGGCTGTCCGCAGTGTGAAAAAAAGCGGTCGGCTGATGGTACACGCTTCGGAAGACATAAGAACATAAGAAAGTTTACAAACGAGAGGAGGCCATTCAGCCCATCTTGCTCATTTGGTTGTTAGTAGCTTATTGATCCCAGAATCTCATCAAGCAGCTACTTGAAGGATCCCAGGGTGTCAGCTTCAACAACATTACTGGGGAGTTGGTTCCAGACCCTCACAATTCTCTGTGTAAAAAAGTGCCTCCTATTTTCTGTTCTGAATGCCCTTTTATCTAATCTCCATTTGTGACCCCTGGTCCTTGTTTCTTTTTTCAGGTCAAAAAGTCCCCTGGGTCGACATTGTCTATACCTTTTAGAATTTTGAATGCTTGAATCAGATCACCGCCTAGTTTTCTTTGTTCAAGACTGAATAGATTCAATTCTTTTAGCCTGTCTGCATACGACATGCCCTTTAAACCAGGGATAATTCTGGTTGCTCTTCTTTGCACTCTTTTCTAGAGCAGCAATATCATTTTTGTAACAAGGTGACCAGAACTGAACACAATATTCTAGGTGAGGTCTTACTAATGCATTGTAAAGTTTTAACATTATTTCCCTTGATTTAAATTCAACACTTCTCACAATATATCCGAGCATCTTGTTCAAAGCTTTTTTTTTTTTAAATGGTCGCCCTCCCGAGTCAGCGCAGGGGTGGTAGCGGTGAGCTGAGCTTAAAAAATAATTGGCCGTTCTAAATTGGGAGAAAATAATAAAAATAATTGGCAACGACTAAATTAAAAAAAAAAAAAAAGGTCATCCTGAGGAAGCCATTTCTCTTTTTCCATCGAACATGTGAGGGTGACCCCGATGCGATCTTGCTGTTGGTGGTCGTCTTCTCTAAGTAACTTAACGCTCCCTTTCAATTTGAAAATGGCCACCAACGACATTATGTATGGGATAATGTATACCAGAGCCGTTGCGAGGGAGAAGGAACGGCAGCATATGAGCATAGTGGTGTGAGCTTACACCCTCAAGGACCCTTGTGCATAATGAAGGCAGGGCAGGATCTACCACATTTAAGGTGGTAGAACCTGGAGAAAGTATGAATATCGGACAGCAAGGCCCCTCTGAAGAGGGCCCAATTTGTCGCCAACCCTCTAGTGGAGTGTGCGGCTGTCCTAGGAACCGTGTCCCGTGACAGACAAAGAGCTGGTCAGACTGACGCAGACCTCTTGTCCTATCCACGTAGCATCTCAATGCCTGCACTGGGCAGAGGAAATTCAATCTCTCATCCTTCCTTGAAGGAAATGGGGGTGGATGGAAGGACTCCAGTTTCACAGACTGATTAATGTGGAAGGCTGTGATCACCTTGGGGAGGAAACCAGGGTTGGTGCGCAGAGACACCCTGCTGCCATCCTCCCAAATACGCATGCAGGAGCTGTGCACGGACAGCGCCTGCAGCTCACTGACCCGCTTAGCGGAGGTGATAGCCAAGAGGAAGGCTGTATTCATAGACAGATAATTCAACTCTATATGGGCTCAAACGGGGCCTTCGTGAGAGCCTCCAGTACTCCATTCGTGGAGAACCGTCCTCCTGGGAGGGCGTAATCACTGAGCGCCTTTAAAAAATTGGGAAGGCAAAAAATGCGCACCCGAATGTACAGGGCATGCCATGCAGAAATAGCCGCTAAATACACCTTCAAAGTGGAAGGTGACCTACCAGCATCAAGCAGTTCTTGCAGAAACTGTAAGATAACTGGCATAGGACAAGAGATTGGGTCATGGTTTCCAGCCAGACACCGAGCTTGGAAATACCTCCACTTGTAGCTGGTCAAAGACCTAGTGGAGTCTGCCCTAGCGTTCTGCAAAGTACCCAGAACCGCATCTGACAGCTCTAGGGCTAACCAGCTGTTATCTTTCAGGGGCCAGACCCATAGCCAGAACCTGCCCAGTTCCTGGTGCTAAAGAGTGTCTCTTGCCTGACTGAGGAGATCCATGCGCAGTGGGATCTCCCAGGGCTGGCCGTGTAACAGCTGGCACAGGGTCGAGAACCAGATTTTCCTAGGCCACTAGGAGAACCGACGCCTCCTCTAACCGGGAGCAGCGGTATAGGAGAGTAAGCGTACAAAAACGCTTTGCGCCATTCGTGCGCTAGGGCGTTGACGCAGAGTGGACTGCCTAAGCGGTGGAGGGAGTAACACAAGGGGCAGTGTGTCATCTCCACCAAGGCGAAGAGCTTGATCTGTGCCCTCCCGAATCGTTCCAAAATGTGCTCCACTACCTGAGGGTGGAGTCGCCACTCTGACGGAAGTTGACCCTCCCTGGAGAGGAGGTCCGCTTCCCAGTTCACCGCTCCGGGAATGTGCGTCGCCCGCAGGGACATCAAGTTCCTCTGAGCCCACATCAAAAGACCGTAGGCCACCCTGGTTGACATACGCCCCACTGTTGTTTTGTCCATCTGGACTAACACATGCGTACCTCTTAGCACTGGGAGGAAATGGTGGAGAGCGAGGGAGACCTCCTGCAGCTCTAGCATGTTTATATGCAGGGGCATCCAGCGGTCCGACCAAGATCCGCAGACTCCTCTGCCTTCCCAGACTGCCCCCCAACCCAAGTTGGAGGCATCTGTCATCACCACTTGGCGGTTGAAGACCACTCCCATATGTACACCCTTGCACAGGTGAGAGATCGTCCTCGCCGACGGTGTCTGTCGCATTTGGGATTTAGGTGAAACGCATTGAGCCACAGTTGTAGCGGGCGCATGTGAAGTAGACCCAGCTGAATGGCCGATATGGCTGCACACATCGTACTAGAGTCCAGCCAGAGCCCCAAGTGCGTCATGCACTGCACCGGTGTAAGCCGACTCTTTGCATCGTTGATGGTGAGGCCTAGCCTTGCCAGGTGCTCTGTCACGACGTGTGCGTGGGCAAGCGTGCCAGTACTCCAGCTGTTGTGCCAAAAAGGGGGTCTGAGGCCCACCAGCCTTCAGGGGCCCTGCCAGGGCTGCTGAGGTTGTGGTGGGGCAGTTTGGGGTGGCTGTCTAGAGCGTTGGCCCTGGAAGCGCCTCCTGGGATGCTGGTGTGTGGTCTGGCCACATCCTGCGTTCCCTCTGCCTGCTGGGTGGGTTGTTCGCTGCTGGTGTGCCCTGTAGGCGATGCCTTGGGACACCCACCAGAGCCGTGGGGACTGGAACGGTCCTGGTGACAGTCCGCGTAGGAGGAGCTCGCCAGCAGTTTGACCTGCCCCATGCGGGAGCGCGGGAAGGGAGCAACGCGGCCACCTGCCGGGATGCCTCACGTTCCCAGTGGGATCTCTGCAGGATCTCGTCCACGGCTGGCTCAAAGGTGTGTCCCTGGGATATAGGCGTGTCTAGCAGCGCAGCCTTATCTGCATCAGGCACCCTGGCTTGCGACAACAACAGCTGTCTGCGAGCCACAATCAAGCTAGCCAGGCTCCGGCCAAGAGCTTGCCCCTGGAGCCTGAAGATCTGCAGCAGCATGCTGGACAGGAGACGTAGCTCTGTGGCCACTGGCTCAGGGAGCGGGGCCTCATGCAGTAGACAGTGTTTGACAGGCGAGTTGCCTGCGCCTCTGCTGCATACGCCCACTTGAGGTGTGTTTCTGTGACCCTGCACTAAGGGTTCAGGCACGCCGGGTCTCTGGCCAACCCACCCACTGGCAGGGCCTTAACCAGGACTGTGATGGTAGAATCTACTGGGGGGATCCCAGCTAGGCCCAGCTTTTCCGTGCCTTCTAGAGAGACAAGCGGTGCAGCCTGCTTCAGCAAGGACCTGAGGCCGGACGATCCCAGGAGGAGTGTACATCCTCCATGAATTCCGGGAACTTTTGAGGGTGAGGAGCCATCGCCTGCGTCTGGAAAATGGACCGGTGTGGTTCTGCCGCTAGCATCCAGGGGACCTGCAGGAAAGCTGCAGGGCGTCCCATCAATGCTGCAACTAAGCTAGACAATTGGGGAGCGCTGGCTTCCGAGGCTACCTCGATGCCAGGTTCTTCCTCAGCAGGGGGTTCGAGCTCCCCTCCTACCTGCATGTCAGAGGAGAAGGAGGCCCCATCCCCAGAGGCCGCTATAGAAAGCGTGTCCCCTTGCACCAGCTGGGACACCTCTTCCCATCCACCCAGATCTCTCCTGGGGGAGGGGGGGTATGGCAATTGGGGCTGCAATGGAGCTGGGACTGTGGCCGGGGGCCGCAGGTGACTGGCCAAAAGCTCCAGGTCCTGGGCCATCTGGGCTTCGAGGTCCATAATGTCCCTTGCCTGTCTAGAATGCTTCACCTTTCTTGCCTGCAGAGATGGGGAGCGACTATGGGGAGCCTGCGCATTGGGGATGTCCAGCAGGGGGTCCTGGGACAGTTGATGAAGGAGGGGCTGTGGGGCTCCAAGAGCCGCCGATGGTCCGGTCACCGAGGACGCGGAACTCGCCCGCATGACCCTCTCTAACCTATTCTCCCTTATCCGGGGCTGAAAAGCCGCACAGATACTGCAGGACACCTCTCTCTCGAAGACCAAGGTGGCATGTTGGACACCCAAGCACCACGCACAGAGGGTATGGAGGAGAGCACGGCTGGAGGAGTCACTCGAGAGCGGGGATGCGGCAAGGCCTAGCCCCGTGGAGGAACTGTGTACACTCAAGAAGGAAATAGACAACCACTCAAGAAGCTCTTTTCTATTAACATGTTCAGCTCAACAAGATGCTTGGATATATTGTGAGAAGTGTTGAATTTAAATCAAGAGAAGTAATGTTAAAACTTTACAATGCATTAGTAAGACCTCACCTAGAATATTGTGTTCAGTTCTAGTCACCTCGTTACAAAAAGGATATTGCTGCTCTAGAAAGAGTGCAAAGAAGAGCAACCAGAATTATCCCGGGTTTAAAAGGCATGTCATATGCAGACAGGCTAAAAGAATTGAATCTATTCAGTCTTGAACAAAGAAGACTACGCGGCGATCTGATTCAAACATTCAAAATCCTAAAAGGTATAGACAATGTCGACCAGGGACTTTTTGACCTGAAAAAAGAAACAAGGACCAGGGGTCACAAATGGAGATTAGATAAAGGGGCATTCAGAACAGAAAATAGGAGGCACTTTTTTACACAGAGAATTGTGAGGGTCTGGAACCAACTCCCCAGTTATGTTGTTGAAGCTGACACCCGGGGATTCTAAAAGAAGCTGCTTGATGAGATTCTGGGATCAATAAGCTACTAACAACCAAACGAGCAAGATGGGCTGAATGGCCTCCTCTCGTTTGTAAACTTTCTCATGTTCTTATGTTCTTATACCCCCATCTGAGATACAGTCATAATAAAATAAAAACAGAAAAAAAAAGGTTTGTACAAGAACATGACACAACAAAACGCACAAGCCTTGGAGTGTGTGATGGATACAATTATAAAAGTTACTGTATTATAATGGGAAAAAAATATATTATATTTACTTTTGGATAAAAATAGTCCCTCAAACAGGTTTCTAGTTGTTGGAAACATCAACATAATTTTATTGTAATTACTAATTTAATTTAAATCAACGAAGCCTCCGTGCTAAACTCAGTCACTCAGAAATGACATAGGACTATTCCATGATAGCAAATGGCAATTATGTAGCCTATTTTTATTGATAATAAAATTTCAGAAATGGCGGCAAAGAAAAGTTCACTTTCCACGGCTCTCTACTGTTGACCTCATTATGAAAACATATAACCATGCAGCAGCTTGCACCCGATCCATATTGCCTTCAGATTGCCTATTGTCTTCAGATTATATCCAAATTCAGCAGGACAAGGTGGTGATCGTGGCAGTTTGTTGTTGTAACACAACAAACTGAAAACGTCCAGGGGGGGTGAATACTTACTATAGGCACTGTATGTACCATTTTTGCCTCCCCCTTCAATTTGCCGCCCCAGGCAGCCGCCTGTTCTGCCTATGTGGTTACGCCGGCCTTGGTTGCAGCAACATGTGGGGACATGTAACGCTATATTTTTTGGAATCCCGCTACTTACTCTTTAAGTAAGGCATTGAACTCTGTCTCATCTGGCTTTTTCAGCACTATGAGATCTTTGGTCTGACCACCAACAGAAATGCAGCTCTTTTGCAGTCTTCAATGCCGTTTTACTTTCAATAACTGTTGAAACCTCTCTTCATATGTGCCAAAGGTTTCCGTGCCTTGTCACAGCACAAACCAGTCTCGCTGCTGAAGAGGCCCATTTTAAATTTGCATTTCTTTTATAACCCGGTAGCTCACTACTTTTTTTGGATGACAACCCAGTCCCATCCTCATGGCCAATTTTGCTGTGTGTATATAATAAAAATAGGAGCCCGGGCTTTTATTAAAGAACAAGTAATGCATTTATTTAAACCAACATTAAAATACGAGCAGCGGCAGACACTGTGGCAGAACTGATGCATCTTTACATTCACTCCCCTATTGATACCTCGGCCACCTGGCCAGTCAAGTTAAAGGTGTGAATATGCATTAATGCCAATTACATGTATTAGTTTACTTTTAAACTTCATATCCTTTTAGTGATGTCCAAAACACTTCGCTCGGCCTGGGGTGTGTTTTGGTTTCTGTGTCAGTTTTATAAACTTCATTAGAATAAATGTCTTTTTTTTTTTCACCAAATAGGTATTGGCATTGCTTTGGCTGCGGCTGTCAAGGGTTACCGCTGTATTATCGTCATGCCTGAAAAAATGAGCATGGAAAAGGTTAGTCTTGCCATTTTGTGTTTTTTCTGTTTTATATGCTTGTTTAATGTTCTCCCTCTATTATTATTATTATTATTATTATTATTATTATTATTATTATTATTATTATTATTATTATTATTATCATCATCATCATCATCATCATCTCTCCCTCCATGATTAGATTTGTGCAAAATCTGGGTGCCTTTCCAGAAACTAAATTATTGATTATTTTGTAACAATGTAGTTACTCCTGCCAAGTTAAAATAAATGGAGTAACTACCGTGACAATACCGGAGTAAACTTTATGGGAAAATTGGCTATTTCCTGTTTGAATGACATTATACTTATGCTTTTATACAAAACTACACTCTCAACATTGAACAATATTACTTATCTGTTTTATAGATTAGGAGCAGTGAAAAAGTGAAGACGAATTCAACTTAATGAAACCAAATGCTTAATTACGACCATGACAACTTGAATGTTAGTCATGTTAGCTGAAATAAAACATCCATCTGAAAAGGCTCTGTAGCCAAGTATTAGTTGCTCCTGGAGGCACTGGTTAAAATCCCAGGATTTCTTTAACAAAAATGTGAAATGGTAACAAAACATTGGATATGTAAGTTTATATCTGACTTTTTTTCTACATGTGAAATTTTGAATATGTATGCTCTGCTGAGACAAACTTGGCATACCTTGTCATGTATTTCTAATCTGAATTCTCACAAACAGCCGTGCAATATTTTGTGCAGGCCTACTTTACCTGCCTGTAGTCATACCCACCGTTCCAGTTTTCTATCTGGACCCTTTTTTCTTTTTACTATGCAGGTGGATGTACTGAGGGCCCTGGGAGCAGAGATTGTGAGGACACCCACCAGTGCCAGGTTTGACTCCCCAGAGTCCCATGTGGGTGTTGCCTGGAGGCTAAAGAATGAAATCCCAAACTCCCACATTCTTGACCAGGTACATTACCATGGGATTGTAGTGTATACAGTGTTGGTATTGGGTGGAAGAGGTCCTCCGGGCAGTCTATCACCCTTCTGATGAAATTCTAAACCAGTGCACAGGCTTTTTCAGGAACATCACTGTTCCATAAATATCTCTGAATTAATCAATCAATCAAATATCTACCAGAAACTACAAGATTTGAGTAAAAATCAGAAGGAAGTATGTAGTGAGTTTATTGTAAAAAGTATGCAATGTTCTGTGTGTTGTTTTCATTCTAATTAGGTCTGTTAAGCGGATGTAACACAAGGCAACTTTTACTGGCAACTGTTATATCAAGAGAGTGGCTGGCAACAAAGTAACTTCAACTTCTATGCAACACCAGACAACTTCCAAGGGCAACTTCTTTTAAGAATCTAAAGGATCTGAGAGAGAAACCAATAATATTTAATTTAATTTACAAACCTTCAAAAGCCAAGTCCAACCAGCTCCCTTGTGTATAGAGATATTAATTACTGTACATTCAATTAAAACATATAAAATGCATTATTGTATTAT
The DNA here is from genome assembly GCA_030684275.1 of Acipenser oxyrinchus oxyrinchus. NCBI lineage: Eukaryota > Metazoa > Chordata > Actinopteri > Acipenseriformes > Acipenseridae > Acipenser > Acipenser oxyrinchus. Next base: position 20,229,596 of record CM060253.1, on the reverse strand, counting down.
TTCATAAACAAAATAACATTTTTAGTATATACAATGTTAATTCACAGACAACATTATCAAATTCAGTATATTAATTTGCAGACTAAACAAATACATTTTTAGTGAAATAGAATATATACTAAATAGTGTTATCAAATAAAAATATTAATAGTCAAAGTTGTTTTTGTTTTATTAAAGAAACAAAGAAAGAAAGAAGAAAGTATGTCATAGCAACTTTTGTTCAATTGAGTATATAAATTATGAATGATCTATAGCTACATCTGGTTAATTTTTTTTCAGTTTAATTACATTTCTTTAGAAGTACTGTGTAGCACACTATGCACCTGAAACCGAGCCTCGGTCGTTTTTCAACTGGCATTTCTCGCAATGCTAATGTGACATACTTTCCAAATGCTTCGTCTGGATCTAATTCTTTTTTTTGTTTCATCTCCACTAAGGTACATAACAGCTGTTGAAGAAGGTCAACATAATCATTGTTGTCTTTATCTGTTTTTGATCATTTTGGCTGCCTGCTACTTTCATAGCAGGAGTGGCAAACACTGTTGCAACAGCAAAGGTCATTCAAAATGATCTAGACAGCATTCAGAACTGGGCAGACACATGGCAAATGAAATCTAATAGAGAAAAGTGTAAGGTACTGCATGCAGGCAATACAAATGTGCATTATAAATATCATATGGGAGATACTGAAATTGAAGAAGGAATCTATGAAAAAGACCTAGGAGTTTATGTTGACTCGGAAATGTCTTCATCTAGACAATGTGGGGAAGCTAAAAAAAGGCCAACAAGATGCTCGGATATATTGTGAGAAGTGTTGAATTTAAATCATGGGAAGTAATGTTAAAACTTTACAATGCATTAGTAAGACCTCATCTAGAATATTGTGTTCAGTTCTGGTCACCTCGTTACAAAAAGGATATTGCTGCTGTAGAAGAGTGCAAAGAGCGACCAGAATTATCCCGGGTTTAAAGGGCATGTCGTATGCAGACAGGCTAAAAGAATTGAATCTGTTCAGTCTTGAACAAAGAAGACTACGCGGTGATCTGTTTCAAGCATTGAAAATTCTAAAAGGTATAGACAATGTCGACCCAGGGGCCTTTTTTCGACCTGAAAAAAGAAACAAGGACCAGGGGTCACAAATGGAGATTAGATAAAGGGGCATTCAGAACAGAAAATAGGAGGCACTTTTTTACACAGAGAATTGTGAGGGTCTGGAACCAACTCTCCAGTAATGTTGTTGAAGCTGACACCCTGGGATCCTTCAAGAAGCTGCTTGATGAGATTCTGGGATCAATAAGCTACTAACAACCAAACGAGCAAAATGGGCCGAATGGCCTCCTCTCGTTTGTAAACGTTCTTATGTTCTTACCTGGGATAGGCTGAGGTTGTCTTTTACTGTAGCTCAGTTTGGGGTGTTCGTTGCTATGGAATAGGTATGTGTGTGTTATTACCTGGGATAGGCTGAGGCTGTCTTTTACTGTAGCTCAGTTTGTGGTGTTTGTTGCTATGGAATAGGTATGTGTGTGTTATTACCTGGGATAGGCTGAGGCTGTCTTTTACTGTAGCTCAGTTTGGGGTGTTCGTTGCTATAGAATAGGTATGTGTGTGTTATTACCTGGGATAGGCTGAGGCTGTCTTTTACTGTAGCTCAGTTTGGGGTGTTTGTTGCTATGGAATAGGTATGTGTGTGTTATTACCTGGGATAGGCTGAGGCTGTCTTTTACTGTAGCTCAGTTTGGGGTGTTCGTTGCTATAGAATAGGTATGTATGTGTTATTACCTGGGATAGGCTGAGGCTGTCTTTTACTGTAGCTCAGTGTGGTGTTTGTTGCTATGGAATAGGTATGTGTGTGTTATTACCTGGGATAGGCTGAGGCTGTCTTTTACTGTAGCTCAGTTTGGGGTGTTCGTTGCTATAGAATAGGTATGTGTGTGTTATTACCTGGGATAGGCTGAGGCTGTCTTTTACTGTAGCTCAGTTTGGGGTGTTCATTGCTATAGAATAGGTATGTGTGTGTTATTACCTGGGATAGGCTGAGGCTGTCTTTTACTGTAGCTCAGTGTGGTGTTTGTTGCTGTGGAATAGGTATGTGTGTGTGTTGTTACCTGGGATAGGCCGAGGCTGTCTCGGCTAGCCTTTGGTTGCACTGCATCTCGTATGTATGCCAAACACTCGCAGTGCTGCCATTTTGGGGTGTACAGGTTATCAGCACTAGCACCTGATCTTTTACTATTTTCTTTTTTATGTTCTCTCATGTAAATCATCCTGATGTTCCACTTAGATTTGAATTCTTCCTCTGTTTAAAATCAATGATGGATTGTCAAAACTTCTTTTTAACCCATTATGTTCAGATGTTTCAAATTATCTTTAGCAAACAATGAATACAATTGTATAGAATGGTAATGTATTACTAGGTGCAGATCGCTAACCAGGTTGCAGTTATCAGAATAAAGGTTTATTGGTGAATAAAACCTTGTTACAAAAAGGATATTGCTGCTCTAGAAAGAGTGCAAATAAGAGCAACCAAAATTATCCCAGGTTTAAAAGGCATGTCGTATGCAGACAGGCTCAATGAATTGAATCTATTCAGTCTTGAACAAAGAAGACTACGCGGTGATCTGATTCAAGCATTGAAAATTCTAAAAGGTATAGACAGTGTCAACCCAGGGGACTTTTTCGACCTGAAAAAAGAAACAAGGACCAGGGGTCACAAATAGAGATTAGATAAAGGGGCATTCAGAACAGAAAATAGGAGGCACTTTTTTACACAGAGAATTGTGAGGGTCTGGAACCAACTCCCCAGTAATGTTGTTGAAGCTGACACCCTGGGATCCTTCAAGAAGCTGCTTGATGAGATTCTGGGATCAATAAGCAACTAACAACCAAACGAGCAAGATGGGCTGAATGGCCTCCTCTCATTTGTAAACTTTCTTATGTTCTTCTTATATATGTGAGACTGTGTATGCACTTCAAAAAGACAAATGATTGTGTGTGTAAATTTTCATTTATAGTTTTAAGTAATTACCCAATTTGGGGTGCTTATAGCAATAAACTCCAATATTAAGATGTAAATTTCAAATATAAATATACAGACCTGTAAAGCAAAATTCATTGCACTTGCCCAAATGTTCCAACAATTCCTTCAGGGATTGTCTTCTCTTGTCCCGTTTTAAAGTATTCAGGATTTGAAGATCACATAAGAACATGTGAACTAAAACAAAAGTGTATTACAAATTGAAATAAACTTTTGATAATTTATATACAGTACTGTGCAAAAGTTTTAGGCAGGTGTGAAAAAATGCTGTAAAGTAAGAATGCTATCAAAAATAGACACGTTAATAGATTATATTTATCAATTAACTAAATGCAAAGTGAGTGAACAGAAGAAAAATCTAAATCAAATCCATATTTGGTGTGACCACCCTTTGCCTTCAAAACAGCATCAAGCATCAATTCTTCTAGGTACACTTGGACACAGTTTTTGAAGGAACTCAGCAGGTAGGTTGGCCCAAACATCTTGGAGAACTAACCACAGTTCTTCTGTGGATTTAGGCAGCCTCAGTTGCTTCTCTCTCTTCATGTAATCCCAGACAGACTCGATGATGTTGAGATCAGGGCTCTGTGGGGGCCATACCATCACTTCCAGGACTCCTTGTTCTTCTTTACGCTGAAGATAGTTCTTAATGACTTTCGCTGTATGTTTGGGGTCGTTGTCATGCTGCAGAATAAATTTGGGGCCAATCAGATGCCTCCCTGATGGTACTGCATGATGGATAAGTATCTGCCTGTACTTCTCAGCATTGAAGAGACCATTAATTCTGACCAAATCCCCAACTCCATTTGCAGAAATGCAGCCTCAAACTTGCAAGGAACCTCCACCATGCTTCACTGTTGCCTGCAGACACTCATTTGTGTACGCTCTCCAGCCCTTCGGCGAACAAACTGCCTTCTGCTACAGCCAAATATTTCAAATTTTGACTCATCAGTCCAGAGCACCTGCTGCCATTTTTCTGCACCCCAGTTCCTGTGTTTTCGTGCATAGTTGAGTCGCTTGGCCTTGTTTCCACGCCGGAGGTATGGCTTTTTGGCGCAAGTCATCCATGAAGGCCACTTCTGACCAGACTTCTCCGGACAGTAGATGGGTGTACCAGGGTCCCACTGTTTTCTGCCAGTTCTGAGCTGATGGCACTGCTGGACATCTTCCGATTGCGAAGGGAAGTAAGCATGATGTGTCTTTCATCTGCTGCAGTAAGTTTCCTTGGCCGACCACTGCGTCCACGGTCCTCAACGTTGCCCGTTTCTTTGTGCTTCTTCAAAGAGCTTGGACAGCACATCTGGAAACCCCTGTCTACCTTAAAATTTCTGCCTGGGAGAGACCATGCTGATGCAGTATAACTACCTTGTGTCTTGTTGCTGTGCTCAGTCTTGCCATGGTGTATGACTTTTGACAGTAAACTGTCTTCAGCAACCTCACCTTGTTAGCTGAGTTTGGCTGTTCCTCACCCAGTTTTATTCCTCCTACACAGCTGTTTCTGTTTCAGTTAATGATTGTGTTTCAACCTACATATTGAATTGATGATCATTAGCACCTGTTTGGTATAATTGTTTAATCATACACCTGACTATATGCCTACAAAATCCCTGACTTTGTGCAAGTGTACCTAGAAGAATTGATGCTGTTTTGAAGGCAAAAGGTGGTCACACCAAATATGGATTTGATTTAGATTTTTCTTCTGTTCACTCACTTTGCATTTAGTTAATTGATAAATATAATCTATTAAAATGTCTATTTTTGAAAGCATTCTTACTTTACAGCATTTTTTCACACCTGCCTAAAACTTTTGCACAGTACTGTATATAAGTTGTTTAAACTTATTTTTAATGTGTTACTTTTAATATTTTTTGTAGCCAACAAAATACTTTTTAATATGGCCACTTTTAGCAAGTTTGATGCACTGTATCAACATAATGGTATTTCAAAGTTGTGTTTGAATGTTTCAGTGTAACTTTGAACACGTGAATAGTGTCAAGTTTTGGAAGTTCATTCTATTTTTACATACTTTTACCCAACCTGTGTCATTAGAATATGATGGAAATAAAAACTAAGTTATATGTTTGAATACACAGTAATTTTGCGTTTTATTGTAGCCTACTTTTCATTTATTGTGTAAGGCAGCGTTAAAATCACATCTTTATTTTTTAGTGATTTAGCTAACACTAAGTAATCGAGGTGATTTACAGGGATTTTCAAACGTACATATACAACATTACACAGTGTAACACGCTATAAATCCAACAAGGTGGCACTAGGTGACTGTGGTTGTCCCTCACTTGTACCCGCTTCCCTCTCGCTAATACGAGGTTCACCCACATACTCCAGCCCCAGGCTTCATGGTATGGACTAGGCCTTATCACTATTTGAGCTCTGTGAAATAATTTAGCTGCTGTAAGCTATAACATAAGTAACATAATTTTACATAAAATGTAGATAACTTACTTTCGGTAGCCATGTTTTATTTATTTTTTTTCAGTTGGCGTCTTGAGGTCACATGATATAAATCTGGATCATGATTGGCTACACCAAAGTTGCTGTGACAGTTTAAAGTTGAAGCAACAAAATCAAAAGTATCTAATTTTGAGCAACTTTGAAAAACTCCTTGATAACATTGCATGCAGCTTATCGCTGCAACAGTTGCCTGAAATAGTTGCTTGAAAGTTGCCTGGTGTTACATCGGCTTTAGACCAGTGCCCTTGAAACTCTTGTTGCCTTTTCACAGTATCGCAATCCTAGCAACCCCCTGGCTCACTATGACACTACAGCCGAGGAGATTATCCAACAGTGTGACGGTAGGTTTGAATGTTTACATCTGGAAGCTTACTCACTGCTTTATAGATACTGTAAATACATAATTGTTTGCAAGCTTTTTTATTGGTCTACTTTTGTAATTGGAATTAAAGGTAACATTTCTGGCACTAATGTTAAGTGCTTGCTAGTACATACTGTGATTCCTGAGATTCTGAAGATCACATGAGGGAGGCATTAACTCTTGTAGTTCTTAAAGATACTATGTGGATAATGCAAAGTTTTTCCAGATTTTCACTTCGCAATAACTGTGCTTGTAGCCTGTATTCTTAGGTACAATGAAGCACTGTATAAGTATAAGATAAGATAAATTAATTTTACAAAGTCATAACCATAGTACAGCATTCACAGTACATAAAGTACATAGATAAAAACTAATGATCTAATGGCATTCTACAACAGTCTTGTTGGTTCTTTCAAAAGAACACTTTCTCTTTGCAGCACATTGAAACCTCTTGGTCCAATTTTTACATAGTTGCTTTATTCTTTAACACTAAAGCCCATTAGCCACTGTTGAGTTCACTTGCGCTGATACCGACTGTGACACTACAAGATGCCCATACAATTTTCTAGACAACAATATGAAACAGAGGATAAGAGCATGCTTTTCTGTTCTGAAGCCTTCCTTTCAGCCACCGTCCAAAATAAATGTGTGCTGTTGGAAGGTAGTGTATTAACTATAGTATTTATACCTCCTTTTTATCGTCTTCCTGTGTTTTATAACCTTTAGGGAAGGTTGATATGCTGGTGGCTGGAGCTGGGACAGGGGGCACCATCACTGGCATTGCCAGAAAACTTAAGGAGAAATGCCCTAACTGCAAGGTGAGTGCCAACTTGAGTTTTGCAAAGAACTGTAAAAACCTGAGAAATGTTTGCTGCAGAGCAGTATCTAAGTGTGTTTTAATGTTTGTGATGTAATTTTACCAGGTAAACTGGATTGTTTTATTCTTCCCCTAATGGGTCAAGGACATGAGCTAGCATTTTTATTACCTTGAGTTTAAGTACATATTTGTCCCCATTTTTAGTGAAGGTACCAAAAACGACATGCAGCAAGATGTCAGACTTCAGTGAGGGGTCATCATTTTTTTTTTTTTTAATAAATAAATTTTCTTTAAAAAATAAATTTAAAAAAAAAGATACAGTTCAGTAACTAAAGTGTATTTTTATACAAATGAGCAAAACTCGATTAAAGCCATCCCGCTGTACAGTATCTATTTCTGAACTTTAAACGTCTCTCCCTCCGCCTCCCCCAAGACTAAAGGGATTTAATAATTTTAACCTATAATCATTTGGTACTGGGGTTAGTCTTTTTGCCCTTCTCTTTACCTCGTCAACACAATCTTTGTACTTTATCAGAGAAAAACGAACATCCACAGAAATAAACTTATGACTTTGTGTTTATTAAAAAAGTTAACTTGTGTTTCAAATATTTAAGTTAATAGCTTTACAAAATCTGTATACATTACATTATTTTAATTATGTTAGTTTTGGGGATAACTGGGTTATATTTATCATTGCCATAAGTATCCCCCAAGTCATTATGCAGGTAAAAGCCAATACAGTAAAATAATTGTAGCTAATAAGATAATTCTATAAACTGGATCTATTTTGCACTTCCATTAGTTACATAGGGCTCAAATATGCAGTTTTGAAAGCAACTTATACAATACTATAGCATTTTAAACCAGAAAATATGTTGTACTTGTACTGATTTTGTTAGCTACAATCACTTTAAGGCACAAAACTCCTCAAAGATCTCAAGCATGGATGCATTTTCATGAATGATTTTATTTGTTTAATTGAAATCAACTAATCTGACAACAAATGTGTAATTTAAGTTGTGCAGCTAATACTAGAATTTGCTGGACTTTTCAAAACAACAAAAAAAATAGTGACCATTTTCAGTGTGCAAAACCAATGAAAAAATAGAGTTATTGTACTTGACAAATATTTATAAAGGACACACATGTTTAGTCTGTCACAAGTATTATGTTACCCTTCATGTCGCTTTTTTCCAGGTGTAGAAACAGCTGGATTACACAGTAAGTGGCAGGAGGTGGAATGAAGTTTCTGAAAGTTTGTAAACTGTGAAGGGCACATTTCAGAATTGTAGGACAGTGTTTTTTTTTGTGTTTTTTTTTGGATGTACAATGTATTATTGTGGATCAGGTTAAAGTAGTTGTGGCTAAAAAAATAGTTACATAAATCTTGGGTGTTTTGCACTGCCATTTGCTATATGAAATGTGTATTTGTGATATTAAAATGGCTTTCTGTTTTTGTTCAGATTATTGGAGTGGATCCTGAGGGCTCTATCCTTGCTGAGCCGGAGGAAATGAACAAGACCGATAAGACCTCGTATGAAGTGGAGGGGATCGGCTATGACTTCATTCCCACTGTCCTTGACAGATCAGTGAGTAACACAAGTGCTGCGCACTGTAAGGGGCGAGCCCCCCGAGGGTCGGGAGAGTCAGTAAGGGGGGGCGTGACTATGACTAAAGAGGCAGTTCTGTAAAAATTATTTAAAAAAAAAAAAAAAAAAGTGAACATTTTTAAGTAAATACATGAGACAGCTTAGTCCAGGTTCTTACCTTTCAAATCACTCTAGGACTTGTAGAACTGGAGAAATGATGTTTGAAGTGACGCGTGTCAGTGAAACTGCAGTGAACAGAGCTGAAATGAGGGCTACCATGTATGGGACGACAAGTGTAAAAAAAAAAAGCTGTTCTATTTTAACAGGTGTTTTTTCCCTGATTTAATGCAAGACACATGTTTTTTTCCTAAATTTAACAAAAAAAGTCCACATTTAGCTAAATACATAAATGTTAACAAACACATTCTTAAAAGTTTTGAAATTTGTAATTGTTTTGTATTCAGAGGAGGCGGGGAAGAGGAGAGATTGGCTCTCGGAGTGTAAGGGCAGCTCTGATGCAAACAATGCCATATCAAAAGCTTCAATGGGCGAGGCTCATTTGCATGTCAGTTTCAGATTTAGAAGGGGGCGGCATATAAAAAGTTTGCACACCACTGAGTTACACCACCTTCCCAGAGAAGGTGGAAACCGATGATTTGCATCAACAGGCGTGAAATAGCCAAAGTGATCTGAGAGAAATATGATTATTACTGAGCTGAAACAGATGGGCAGGCAGGAACATGAGGGATTGTAACCAGAAGATATATTACTGATGTTGGTTATGCTAAAACCTCAGTGGTATTCTTCTGGAGAAAGGTGGCCTCTTGTTCTAAATAAATGAGAAGATGTTTTGGTCTAGAGCAGTGGCTCTCAACCTTTTTTATCCAGGGACCCTTTAACTTAAAAAGACAAACCTGCGGACCCGTGCCCCAAACATACAGCTTCACCATTTTGCTCATAAACGGTTTCTTATACATTTCATTCCTTAATAGTTTGCACAAATGTTTCCAAGCTCAATAAACAGATTATCCTCTCTGGGGGTCATTTCAAGCAATTCCACATTAGTTGGTAAAAAGGGATTTGTGGTCCGCATCCTTTCAGACGTGCTTACCATGTCACTGAAGTAAATTGGCACAGAAGGGAATCTGGGTGTTCCCCCCCATTACAGCACATAAAGCCAGGCAGTCAGCTTCAACTTCATCGAAGTTCAGAAATTCATGAAGTAGTGAAAGCATGCTCCCATTCCCCCCTCCTGTGTGCACTCGTTTCAACCACACATCCAGTTTCTCAATTGCATGCTAATATTAAGTTGATTCAGGTGATCAAAAATATCAGTAAGCCAATTTTCATGTGAGAATTCACTAGCCAATCTGTGCATCTTCACAGATTCCGGAAGTTCAAAAACTCGATTCAGACCTTTTCCCTTGGAAAGCCATCTGATCTCTGTCTGACAAAGAAGGCTATGATGCATCTCCCCCATTTCTGCAATACCTGAAAAATGCATATTTTCAATGGGTGTGCTTTTATAAAGTTGACAACTTTTTATTTTCTTGTCAAGTACATCTTTAAGGACATCGGACATCTTTCACAACTAAGTGTTCCCTATAAAGCATGCAATGTGTTCATTTTGTGAAAGGTGCTATATCTTTAATTTTCTTTGCGACCCCATTATGCCTCCCCTTCATTGTAGCTACACCGTCTGCGCACACACCATAACACTTCCCCCAGTCCAGGTTGTTGTTCGACATCGACAAATGGATAATTGCAAAGCATACGACATGGTTTATTTAGATTTCCAGAAAGCTTTTGACAAAGTCCCACATAAAAGATTAATTCTCAAACTGAACACAGTAGGTATTCAAGGAAATGCATGCACATGGATTAGGGAGTGGTTAACATGTAGAAAACAGAAAGTACTGATTAGAGGAGAAACCTCAAAATGGAGTGAGGTAACCAGTGGTGTACCACAGGGATCAGTATTAGGTCCTCTGATATTCCTAATCTAGATTAATGATTAGATTCTAATATAGTAAGCAAACTTGTTAAATTTGCAGACGACACAAAAATAGTGGCAAACACTGTTGCAGCAGCAAAGGTCATTCAAAATGATCCAGACAGCATTCAGAACTGGGCACGCAGGCAATAAAAGTGTGCATTATAAATATCATATCAATCACCCGGAGATACTGAAATTGAAGAAGGGATCTATGAAAAAGACCTAGGAGTTTATGTTGACTCAGAAATGTCTTCATCTAGACAATGTGGGGAAGCTATAAAAAAGGCCAACAAGATGCTCGGATATATTGTGAGAAGTGTTGAATTTAAATCAAGGGAAGTAATGTTAAAACTTTACAATGCATTAGTAAGACCTCACCTAGAATATTGTGTTCAATTCTGGTCACCTCGTTACAAAAAGGATATTGCTGCTGTAGAAAGAGTGCAAAGAAAAGCTACCAGAAGTATTTCGGGTTTAAGAGGCATGTCATGTACAGACTAAAAGAATTGAATCTATTCAGCCTTCAACAAAGAAGACTATTCTGCGATATGATTAAAGCATTAAAAATTCTAAAAGGTAGTGACAATGTCGACCCAAGGGACTTTTTCGACCTGAAAAAAGAAACAAGGACCAGGGGTCACAAATGGAGATTAGATAAAGGGGCATTCTGAACAGAAAATAGGAGGCACTTTTTTACTCAGAGAGTCATGGGAGTCTGGAACCAACTTCCCAGTAATGTTGTTGAAGCCGACACCCTGGGATTTCAAGAAGCTACTGGGATCAATAAGCTACTAACAACCAAACGAGCAAGATGGGCCGAATGGACTCTTCTCGTTTGTAAACTTTCTTATGTTCATATATTCTTCTGTTCTTCTTTTAACTTCAAGAATACCACTGTAAATGTTAATGTCAACAGATATCTCCAATCCACAAACGGGCCAGTCTGAAGTATCTTCCTAATTGTTGTAAGCAGACCATGTTTGTTTATTCAAAACAATAAAACAAAGCTTGCTCACACCTTGAAGTCTTTGAAGCTAAGAGCACAGTGGGTGTCTTTTTGTTTAGGAAGAGATGGCAATCTGTCTTGAAAACAGGCTTGCAAAATCCCCCCCCATCCAGAAGATAATATTTTTCTAAAAGATCACATTTAGGTTTGGTAAAGTCATTATAACCAATACAATATACATTTTTTATTTATTTATTTATTTTTTTTATAAATGTAGTCGTTGCCAATTAGTTTTTATTATTTTCTCCCCAATTTGAAATGCCCAATTATTTTTAGGCTCAGCTCACCGCTACCACCCCTGCGCTGACTCGGGGGGCTAAAATGAACACACGCTGTCCTCCGAGTGTGTGCCATCAGCCAGCCCTTCTTTACACTCTGCAGACTCACTGTGCAGCCGCCTCAGAGGTACAGCGTCGGAGGACAACGCAGCTCTGGGCAGCTTACAGGCAAGCCCGCAGGCGCCCGGCCAAACTATAGGGGTCGCTGGTGCACGGTGAGCCGAGGACACCCTGGCCGACCTAACCCTCCCTCCCCCCGGAAGGGCGCTTAGCCAATTGAGCGCCACCCCCTGGGAGCTCCCGTCCACGGTCGGCTGTGGAATAGCCTGGTCTCAAACCGCCGACGTCCGGGCTATAGAGCGCATCCTGCACTCTAACGAGTGCTTCTACTGGATGCGCCACTCGGGAGCCCCCCAATACAATATACATTTAAACCTTCCGTCACAGATATATAGTACATACACTGGTGAAATGTCACGGTTTCCGCGCTCAACAGCAGCTAGGCCCACCTCGACGTGTATGATGCAACTGGCGTAAGACAGACACATGATTAGCACATGATCATAGAAAAGAAAATGCGGGAGGATTTGTGTATTTCAAGCGCATCAGACTAGCATTTCTGTGCTTCATTTTCATAAATTGAAGTGTTTTTATATAGTGATGGGCACCAAGATTGATAGTTTGATATTGATTATAATTTCCATATTGCGATATCATGGGATTAAAAAACATATTCACCTACGCTCAGATTTAAATTCACAATAAAGGTGAGATGTCAATTTTGATATTTTGTTAAACCAAACTCTAGATGAGATTTTGGATGAGTTTGAATCCGACACCAGCACTAATTCAAGTGGTGAAAACGTAAGTACTACTAGGCATCTTGAACTTCCTGAAGCGCAGCTTCTGGACATAGAAAAAGAAAAGGAAGAAAAAAATACACAAAAGACCTATAATGCATCTGGGGCATGGTGATATTGGAGTATATCGCACACCCTGTCGTGACTTATTGCTTACTTAAGATAAAACAAACCCTATGCATACCAATCATTATCAGTCTTGTATCAGTCAGTCAATCAATCAATCTTTATTTAGTGTAGCACCCTTCACTATAGAATTGTCACAGAGCTCTTCTCAGGGTGATGAAAAAAATAAAAAAATGAAAAGTGCATTTATAACAGATCAGCAGCAACACGAATAAAAGTTTAAAACAGTAAGAACAGAACAATACAAGATTAATCCAATAAAACAGTAAGAACAGAACAATACAAGGTTAATCCAATAAAACAGTAAGAACAGAACAATACAAGATTAATCCAATAAAACAGTAAGAACAGAACAATACAAGATTAATCCAATAAAACAGTAAGAACAGAACAATACAAGATTAATCCAATAAAACAGTAAGAACAGAACAATACAAGGTTACTCCAATAAAACAGTAAGAACAGAACAATACAAGGTGCAGACAAATCATTTAAGATAAATAGGCTTGACTATAAATCTTTTATCTTGTTTTAAAAACAGCAATGGGTTGTGCTTCCCTTATAGAACAAGGCAGTTTTATTCCAAAGTTTAGGAGCCCTATAGCTGAAAGCTGTACCGCCTGTATTCTTTAAAATGAAATCTTTGGGATAGTGAGCAATCCAGCGTCCTGTGATTGGAGTGGTCATCTGGAACATATGGGATCAACAAGTCATTCAAATAAGATGGGACTGAATGTTTTTGTGGTGTATTCCCATAAGACAGCAGCAAGTAATTCAATGAACCAAACACTTAAAAGAAAACAAGGAACTCGAAGTAGTATAAGCTCACTGTAAGGCAGCCATTTTATCCAGCTCCTCCTCTGACGCAGTCCTGCATTCCTATATGTAAAATATACTCCTGTAAGTGCTATACTCCTTTTTAGGTTTAGGTTAACACACTAAAATATTTAACCCCTTTTATTCCATTGATTTGCGTTCAGGTACCAAACATTATTTGTATGGTGCATGACGCACTATTGACATTATTTTGAGATATGTGCATGCGTCAGTGGTTCATTGCATTTTGAGCATTACTTAAGCTATTAATGTATTTTTAAAATATGAACTTTCGGTATTATAAATGAGGTGTACTTTGGTAGCATCATAGCACAACTAAAAAATGCAAAATTCAGCATGACACCATACTTAATACTTTTAGAGGTGTTGTGAGTCAGCATTTATATGCAGAACAGCTGAAGATTCAATTCCTTCCAGATTGGCTAGAAAATGAACAACCCCGAAGTCTGTTCGCAGTGAAGTATAGAAATATTTCGGTTTTGAGAGGGCATGTCAAGATAGAAAACAAGGTATAGACAATCAAGGGAGCAGAATTCCCAGGTAAGAGAAACAAAATTTTAATGGGACTTCCCTTTTAATGCAACAGAGGTAAAGCAGACGAACAAGTCAAATCCTGCTTGCTACGTTCTAGTGAACAGGTTGGTGTCGAAAGTTTCTAAAATTCTGAATTTATTGGATGCAAGGAAGTGAAAAGGGGAAAATTCTGTACTTTTTTTAGTTTTACCTAAGTTTCCTAAGTTTGACCTGCACGTGAGCGTTGTTTTCCACTAAACCCAGCACTGTCAGGGCTAACCTCTGTGCTGTGCCCCCTGCAGGTGGTGGATCAGTGGTACAAGAGCAATGATGAGGATTCCTTCTCCATGTCCCGCATGCTTATTAAGGACGAGGGGCTACTGTGTGGTACGTACTGTCTACATGCTACTGTGTGGTACATGCTCTCTACATGCTACTGTGTGGTACGTGCTCTCTACATGCTACTGTGTGGTACGTACTCTCTACATGCTACTGTGTGGTTCGTACTCTCTACATGCTACTGTGTGGTACATGCTCTCTACATGCTACTGTGTGGTACGTACTCTCTACATGCTACTGTGTGGTACGTGCTCTCTACATGCTACTGTGTGTTACGTGCTCTCTACATGCTACTGTGTGGTACATACTCTCTACATGCTACTGTATGGTACGTGCTCTCTACATGCTGCTGTGTGGTACGTGCGCTCTACATGCTGCTGTGTGATACGTGCTCTCTACATGCTACTGTGTGGTACATGCTCTGTACATGCTCCTGTGTGGTACGCGCTCTCTACATGCCATCTACCAGCATGCTCTCCACAGAACCTCTGTCTTCCATGGAGATGAATTGCAGGGGGTGTTCAGGTTGGAGAGCTATGAGGGTAAGCTCCCATGACACCTGCCTGAATGCCTTTCTAAAAGTGTATTGTGGTAAATTCTGTGTAATAATAATAATAATAATAATAATAATAATAATAATAATAATAATAATAACTAGAACTGCCAGGAAGTTTTATGGCTTTCAAGCTCAGTACCAGTTTGAAATTTTGGCAAGCTGTAGCATTGCAGCACAAGTGTCAGCAACAAATCAGTTTTATGGCGCAGTTTCATTTTAAAATACTGCATTAGTTAATTATCTCGCGATACTTTGTAACTTTAAACACCATAGTTACCATGTCCCTATCTACACACTGTAAGGAGTTATAAGATAGTTTTACATTTAACCTTAAGGAGGTCAAAGGTCAAGATCAAGGTAATTTTTGAATAGGGCATATATGGGTTCCTATCCATGTTCCATAGTAACCATTAACCTACACTCTGTAAGGAGTTGTAAGCTAGTTTTACATTTGACCTCTATATGTGTTCCATGTAACCATGAAAGTGCAAACAAGAGCGACCAGAATTATTCCGGGTTTAAAAAGCAAGTCATATGCAGACAGGCTAAAATAATCGAATCTATTGAATCTATTCAGTCTTGAACAAAGAAGACTTTGCGACGATCTGATTCAAGCATTCAAAATTCTAAAAGGTATTGACAATGTCGACCCAGGGGACTTTTTCGACCTGAAAAAAGAAACAAGGACCAGGAGTCACAAATTGAGATTAGATAAAGGGCATTCAGAAAAGAAAATAGGAGGTACTAATGTAAGAAACCAACTCCCCAGTAATGTTGTTGAAGCTGACACCCTAGGATCCTTCAAGAAGCTGTTTGCTGAGATTCTGGGATCAATAAGGTACTAACAACAAAACGAGCAAGATGGGCCGAATTTGTAAACTTTCTTATGTTCTTCTAACTCTATCTGCACTAAAGAGTTATAAAGTCAGTTTTGCATTTTACGGATATTCGAAAATTTGGCTTAACAAATCCAATATGGTTGCCAAACCATGTGACCAATCAACTTCATTCTTTCGTTGACATTAATTCTCAGAGGCCTCTACTACTATTTATTATTATTATTATTATTATTATTATTATTATTATTATTATTATTATTATTATTATTATTATTTATTTCTTAGCAGACGCCCTTATCCAGGATGACTTCCAATTGTTACAAGATATCACATTATGTTTACATACAATTACATTATTATTATTATTATTATTATTATTTATTTCTTAGCAGACGCCCTTATCCAGGGCGACTTCCAATTGTTACAAGATATCACATTATGTTTACATACAATTACATTATTATTATTATTATTTTTTATTTTTTACACATTATTTTTTTACATACAATTACCCATTTATACAGTTGGGTTTTTACTGGAGCAATCTAGGTAAAGTATCTTGCTCAAGGGTACAGCAGCAGTGTTGCCCACCTGGGATTAAACCCACAACCCTCCGGTCAAGAGTCCATGGCCCTAACCACTACTCCACACTGCTGCCCTACTGAAGTTTCATCACTCTACCACATTCTACCATAGATAAACACTGCAATATATCCTTTTTTATGTAGTGACTTGCTTTGAACAAACTTGATAGACAACCTTGCCAAGGCTATGTATGCAAAGTTTCGCTTCAATCGGCATAATGGTTTCAGAGAAGACGTTAGAATATTTTCCAATATGGCTGCCAAACCATGTGATCTATGACCTTCATTTTTGCTCTGACACAACTTCCTAAAGGCCTCTACCACCCTAGCAACTTTCGTGAATTTTCGTGCTACGGTGTTGATTTTCGAGCCATTTGAAAAAAAAAAGGGAGGAAGATAAAAAATTAAAAACGTAACAGAAACAATAGGCTTCCCAGCCATTCTAGTGTGGTAGCCTAATAATACAAATCTTGACAATAACAATAGGCTACCCCAGCCATTCTGGCTAGGGAGCCTAATTATTTTTAATATAGCACAGTAATAATTGCCGCAAAGCACTTCACGTGAATAAAAACCATTGACAAATATTACTGAGAAAGCAAGAAAAGCAATAAAAAAAGAAAAAACACATAGAACAGTAAAACAAGGCAAAAAATAAAAGGAACATCATTTTAGCATAAAAACGCTACATTATAAAAATGTATTTTTAATGTTGTTTTAAAAGCAGTGACACTTGGTGCTAGGCAGATCATTCCAGAGTTTTGGGGACCTATAACTGCATGCTCTACCACCTGTGGTATTTATTTTATTTTATTTGTTTTAATTTTGTGGGAAGCAACGTAAGAAAGTTTACAAACGAGAGAAGGCCATTCAGCCCATCTTGCTCGTTTGGTTGTTAGTAGCTTATTGATCCCAGAATCTCATCAAGCAGCTTCTTGAAGGATGCCAGGGTGTCAGCTTCAACAACATTACTGGGGAGTTGGTTCCAGATTCCCACGATTCTCTGTGTAAAAAAGTGCCTCCTTGTTTCTTTTTTCACGTCGAAAAAGTCCCTTGGGTTGACATTGTCAAACCTGTTAGAATTTTGAATGCTTGAATCAGATCGCCGCATAGTCTTCTTTGTTTAAGACTGAATCGATTCAATTCTTTAAGCCTGTCTGCATACAACATGCCTTTTAAACCCGGGATAATCGCTCTTCTTTGCACTCTTTCTAGAGCAGCAATATCCTTTTTGTAGCGAGGTGACCAGAGCTGAACACAGTATTCAAGACGAGGTCTTACTAACTTTTAACATTACTTCCCTTGATTTAAATTCAACACTTTTCACTATATATCTGAGCATCTTGTTGGCCTTTTTTATAGCTTTCCACATTGTCTAGATGAAGATATTTCTGAGTCAACATAATCTCCTAGGTCTTTTTCATAGATTCCTTCTTCAATTTCAGTATCTCCCATATGGTATTTATAATGCACATATATAACCTGACATACTGTGATCTGAATGAGCGTCTAGGAATATATGGTATTAAACGTTAATTTTAAATATTATGGTGTAAGGCCATTCAGTGCAGAGATGCTAGCACATGAGTAATTTGATCTCGTCTCTTAGTACCGGTTAAAATTCTATCTGCAGTCAAGATATAACATGGCTATGGATACCACAGAATAGTGCATTACAAATGTACATACATCTGTTAATAATCTGATCTTCCTAGAATGCAATTCATTCTGGTTATTGCTAGTAAGGTCCATAGTCGAACAGCATAGCAACAACAGAATAACTACCTTGCATGAAGATCATAACTGTAGTTTGCGCTTTGTGCTTGTGGTGGGGGGAAGTTAACAGCTTGATTTCCATTTTCAGAATTTGTCAATGGATCACAAGCTACCAGGAATGTTCATATTTCTGTGAGATTTTAATAAAAATTGGGATCCTCAAATTAATACTAATATGCTTACATCCGTCCATCCAGGTTGCTTTGCAGCATATGAAAAGTTCCCTATCTGGTACGAAATGTAACCATTACCTCATGGATATTTATCCTTAAAGACCCTGTAACCTGAATAGATATAAAAGACTGCTCTTCATAGCCTGTAACGCAGTCATGCCTGCCCCCAAGGGCATAAATAGACTCTACGCACAGATCTCAGAATCATTTTTCCTTTCATTCGACCTGAGATGAGAGACTTCGAACAGATAAGGGTCGAATATACTTTCATCTGCTTATTTCCTTGTGTAATTACACTATTAAAATGATTTATATTATGTGATTATATTAATTGCTATTTACACGTATTGTGTACTCAGCCTTGGTTTTTGTTAAGTCCCTCAGCGGCCTTGTGCTCCGTGCAAAGCCGGTGGCTCCATCGCCCCTTCCCCTGGTTCGAATAACCTTAAGTCAGCTACTTGTGTTCTCTCTCAGGCTGCTAGCTTTGTTGAAGTTCAAAATAAAAATGTTGTTTTTTATTACGAAAATTATGCATAACTAACAGTACTCGCGTGTTTACTGTTTTGTGTGAAAATTGTTTCTCTGTGTGTATTTTTCACAGAAATACTAGCGGACCTGTCGGACTGAGATGCGCGCTTCGGGTTAAAACTGCTTGCAATTTTCTACCTCAGTGTCTCGTTGCCACATCAATTCTGATTGCAGAATTATTATGAAGACTGTTAGGGCACTAGTAGTAGGTTTCCTCAGTTTTCAGACTGTTGGATTAACCCTTTGCGGTCCATTTATTCAGCACGTCATTTATTTTCACATGCACAGTTTATTTTAGACGCTGTGACAGGATGGCTTGCAGTGGTGAGGTGTGGTGACGTCACGGACCAGGAAGTAACAGAACCAAAACAGTGGATGGGCGGGTGAAAGCTGAAACGCTACGGCGTTCAGCTGCTTTTTTTAAATCATAATACAAAACAAAACATTTTAACAAGTAACAAAACACAAAACAAAACGGCGCTTTGGCCAAACAAATAGAAACAAATAAGCGTGCTGGTTTTAACCCAGCACGATACTTAGCAGTTGTTTTATTTTATTTTCCTCGCTCTCTCCGCTCCCCGTACTCTCCTCTGTACACTGTCTTCCCGCAGCACGGACAGCTGTAGGTTCTTATACTCTGGCCGAGGGGTTAACTAGCTGTTAATTATCTTATTACCCCTCGGCCACAGTCTGCACGAGTTTAGTAAGGATGCGTGACTGTCAGCTAGTTAAATAATCAGTAGCTGATCAGCCACGCATCCTCACGAGGTTTTTAAAATATAAATAACAAATAACAAAATTGGCTTTCGCCGTAATAAACAAATCATAATAAATAAATAAACAAAGGGGCGGGACACTCCGCCACAGACTCGCTGTTTAAAAGTATTTTTTTCACAGTAAAACAGGTTTAAAAGGCACTGCATATCAACAGGACACTCAGTACTGCCTCTCCAGCCCGCCCCACCCCTGTTCGCTGTATTTTTACATACCTCTTCATAGTCGTGCATACCGATAAATCATCTCCTGATCACTCGTTTTATCGCCAAACTCCTCAATAATGTGACCCAAGTCATTATTTTATTACTATAACATCTCAAAAAGCTCTTCAAATGTCTGTGATATTCTTTGAGCGCTGGATGCGGAAGCAGCGATCTAGTTTGTTTATGTCCGTTTTATCTCTCTGTTGCCGGAGCTATGTGTATTGCTCAGATCCGCCCCTTTTTATTTTTTTTTTGGCTTCTCTCGGCTCCTATCGGTCTCACTCAGCCATTGAATGGTTTTCTCGGCTTTTTCCCGGAGAAAAAACGACTTTCGTCTTTCTGCAGTAACTTTGGGTCACAGACCTGCTCCGTTCCCGACCCGGTATACGTACCGAACAGCGAACAAGGTTACTGCACCGGAGTACCCGAATCGTACAGTTACCAAGTGTACCCTACTGAGTGTACCACCGAACCGGACCAAAGATTTCGGACCGAGTGTGCCACCACCGACTATAATATTCACTATAATATTCAGCCTCGGCTGGGGCTTTGCCTAGAATGGCAGTGTGGGGGCGTTGGGGATGTGTAACCCCCATTGAGCACTAATGTACCTACCCGGTGCTACAGGCACTAAACCAGTATCAAACCAACCTGTACCATTCTGGTAGTCCCGGTTTCGACCTGCTACCGACCAGGGTTTTACAATCCCCAATCTGGTACCAAGCAGGCCTCGTTGACAGTCCAGTTGCTGTTTTTAGCAAGCTGAGGCAGGAACTGTACATATGTTACTGCTTGCTGTTTACATTGCTTGCTGTTTGCATCTATTCAGACTTGAACAAAGAAGAAGACAGAGAAGACTACGCGGCGATCTGGAGTAGTGTTTAGGGCTCTGGACTCTTGACCGGAGGGTTGTGGGTTCAGTCCCCAGTGGGGGACACTGCTGCTGTACCCTTGAGCAAGGTACTTTACCTAGATTGCTCCAGTAAAAACCCTACTGTATAAATGGGGAATTGTATGTAAAAATAATGTGATATGTTGTAAGTCGCCCTGGATAAGGGCGTCTGCTAAGAAATAAATAATAATAATAATAATATAGACAATGTTGACCCAGGGGACTTTTTTGACCTGAAAAAAGAAACAAGGACCAGGGGACCATTTTTTTAAATTGATCTATTTAACCATTTTGGCCATTTTGTTTTAGATTTAGATTTATCTATTTTTTGGGATGTAATTGTTTTGCGCCTCAAGTACTACATTTTTAAAAAACAGCCATCCTAAGAGTTATACTGCATTTTTTGCAGGACCTGTTGATAAAGGGAATCCCCCTCTACATTAAAGGGCTATTTGGCAGCTATTTCAGCTTTCCATATCAAAATTGATTCAGTCTCCCCAGGAGCTCAGCTTTCTGGCTGGGCAGTTTTTAAAAGGAGCTCAGCGGCTCCAACCACCTATGAAGGACATTGCCCCTCGTTGGAGGCTTAACGTGGTGCTTGAAGCACTTATGAAGCCTCCCTTTGAGCCCTTGCATTCAGCTGAGCTGAAATATTTATCTTTGAAGGCGGCTTTCTTGCTAAGTGGGTGGGTGAGATGCAACCATTTTCAATTGCGAAAGCCTGCTTAATTTTTGCAGAAGCCAGGACAAAGGCTTACCCATGAGGTAATGATTACATTTTGTACTTGATAGGGAACGTCAGGTTATTATCATAACCCTGGTTTCCTGAAATAGAAATGTAACTATTAACCTTCAAAGTCGCTGCATCTATGATTGCAGCAGTCATGAAGGTAAAATGATATTGAGAGCTGTGCGTGTCGTCTATTTATACCCTCGGGGGCGGGCATGACTGTGTCACAGGCTCTGACTAGCAGTCTTTGTTATATCTATTCAGGTTACAGGGTCTTTAAGGATAAATACCCATGAGGTAATGGTTACATTTCTATTTAAGGAGGCAGTGAGGCAGTGTGGTCCAGAGGTTAAAGTCCAGCGCTTGTAACCAGAAGGTTACCGGTTCAAATCTCATCTGCCACCAATGGTCACCAGTTTAAATCCCACCTCTGCCACTGACTGACTCACTGTGTGAGCCTGAGCAAGTCACTTAACCTCCTTGTGCGGATGAGATGTTAAATCAACCTGCCTCTGTAAAGCGCTTTGTGATGGTGGTCCACTATGAAAAGGTGCGAAAAGGTGCTATATAAAGATATTATTGTTATTATATTATATCAGGGAACCAGGGTTATGATGGTAACCTAACATTTGCCTTGTTTACACAGCTGCCCATATTGTCTTCCTAGGAATTAATGAAAATTCCCACAAAGTGTGAATAATCTGTAATTGTTATGGTGAGGCAGTCTTTTTCTGTGATAAAACATAACAACCAAATAGAATGTCATTCACACCATGCTGTATCCTAGTCTTTCATTATGCAAAGGATTTCATGTTTTACTGTTTTGACTTTGCTGCCATTTGCCGCAGTAACGTTTCCAGTAAAAAACAGTGAAAATAATTATAGCTAAATCAGTCTTTTACCTTAACCGCAGATTTGTTTGTTATGGTATTTTGTACTATTTTAAAGTCACTAGGATAATAGCAGTGCTGTAATTAAATTGTTATCACTGGCTAAGTTACCCATTACACACCTTTCAAGGACAGGCATAGTAATGTCAATGTCCTGCTCCTGTGCAGGAGGTAGTTCTGGGAGTGCCATGGCTGCAGCAGTGAAAGCAGCACAGGAGCTGGAGGAAGGCCAGCGCTGCGTAGTCATCCTGCCTGATTCCATCCGCAACTACATGTGAGTAAGGCTGGACCAATGGCTTGAAGGGTTTCTTTTATCCAATGGGAAATAATATTGTATGGCCATGTTTTTACAGTTGTGAGATGTTCCACAATTATTCCCTAAGGGGATGCATATCCTAGCAACTTTTTGTGGAGGTACCTATACTATACATAGATTTGTATAATTACTGGGCAATTGGAATAAGAATGCTATTCCATAACCTCTGTGTGTGTTATGGTGAGTTAGTTTTCCATTGTATTGACACACAGGTGTTCAATTGTTTTTTAAAGGTCTAAGTTCTTGAGTGACAAGTGGATGATCCAGAAGGGGTTCCTGAAGGAGGAAGACATCATGGTGAAAAAGCCCTGGTAAAAAGCAACCACTTTTAGAGCACTGGGATTATGAATGTGGAAAAATCGAGTGTGTGTGTGTGGGGAGTAATTTTCAGAAAGAAGACAATTTTCAAAATCTTAAATGGTAAACCAGTTATTCTTTTAAAATTCTTATAAAGCAGATTATTTATCCCCGAAAGGTGAGCTTTTTGAAAAACCATTTGTTGTAACCTTCAGTCATTTCTCACCTAAGATTCATATATACTTTATTACAACCCCTACTCTTATTTGTATATACTTATTACAACGCCTACTCTTATTTTTATATACTTATTACAATGCCTACTCTCATTTGTTTTTCATTACCAGTATTTATTTTGCTTCATGTTTCAAACCGTTATCAAAAATGTTGTTGTTCTCTTACTTTATGTCCCTGAGACTCATTTTTGTTCGCCCTGATGAATCTATATTAAAATACACAAAATATCCATGTAAAATCCAGTATCACGCTATTCATCACACAATTGTATAATACAATATATCCCTGAGCAGCTCTGTCTCTGATCCTGTAGGTGGTGGAACTTAAAAATCCAGGAGCTGAACCTCTCTGCGCCTCTAACTGTGCTGCCCTCTGTCACCTGCCAGAGGACAATTGAGATTCTCAAAGAGAAGGGCTTTGACCAGGCCCCAGTCGTGAATGAATCAGGGTATGTGTTGAATTGCCATGATCTAAAACTTTTAAACTTTTGACTGCCAAGGTTTCTTAAGGGAACTACTTGTGTGTCGCTGCTGCATTACTACAGCTTGTATTATTATTATTATTATTATTATTATTATTATTATTATTATTATTATTATTATTATTATTATTATTTACTTCTTAGAAGACGCCCTTAACCAGGGCGACTTACAGTCATAAACAAAAATACATTTCAAGAATCACAATTAATACAATTAAGAGCAAGACCTGAGATCAGTAGTCACACTTAGAACATGAGAACATAACAGTTTACAAACGAGAGGAGGCCATTCAGCCCATCTTGCTCGTTTGGTTGTTAGTAGCTTATTGATCCCAGAATCTCATCAAGCAGCTTCTTGAAGGATCCCAGGGTGTCAGCTTCAACAACATTACAGGTGAGTTGGTTCCAGACCCTCACAATTCTCTGTGTAAAAAAAGTTCTTGTAAATACGCAGACATATATGAATTTGTTATTTTCCTCATCTTGGTTTGACAAATTGTCTGGAAACTAGTAGCCATCGCACTGATAAATCAGTGAAATTGGCGGGCTATGGGATTTGTAGTTTTTAATGTGCGATTACCAGTGAGCAGTGGACACCGAAAATCTTTTGCGATCCACATATTGGCCACCACTGAATTAGAGCGTACATGGATGACATGACAATCATGACTACAACAGTAGCCTGCACTAATCAGTTATTGACAAGCTAATTAATAACATTGAATGGGCAATAATGCAATTCAAGCCCACTAAGTCAAGGAGCATCTCTATAATTAAAGGTAAAGTAGTGTAAGAGGTTCTACATTAAAGGTGAGGCAATACCAACAGTGTCTGAGAAGCCTGTGAAGTCTTGGGAGATGGTATGATGGAGACCTAAAGGATACAGTTCGTGTGGGAGAAGTGAGACAACTAGCAGTAGAAGGGTTGAAGAGCATAGACAGCAGTGCTTTACCGGGCAAACTTAAACTCTGGTGCTTTTAGTTTGGTCTACTGCAAAGACTTCTGTGGACCACTCGCTGTGTGTGAGGTTTTCTTGACAGCAGTAGAGAAGCTGGAAGCATTAATCAGTTCATACGTCAGGAAATGGTTAGGGGTTCCACGCTGCCTCAGCTTTAACCGAGGAGTTTAAGTGCGCCAAGTCCGATTGGAAATGACATTGGTAGAGTCACACGACGAATGTGTGAGGGAGGCAGCACCTATGTTGAAAACTGGAAGAAAGTGGACAGCAAAGGAAGCTGTGGAAGATGCAAAGGCTGCCCTTTGTATCAGTGATATCATGTGGCAAGTACAGCATGAAAGAGGAGGCCTTGGTCTCAGTTCAGCTCCTCCTACATGACACAAAGCAGCCCCAGCTCAACGGAGGAAGCTGGTAGTCAACGAGGTGCAAAAGCAGGAGGAGAGGATGGTGTGCGTAAAGACAGTTTCCCAGGCAAAGCAGGGAGGATGGATGAGATGGGAGAGTGTGGAACAACGCAAGATCGGCTGGCGAGATCTATGGACAGTGGAACAGACCAGGATCAGTTTCCTCATCAGGTCAACATATGATGTTCTCCCATCACCACAGAACCTTAATCTATGGGTAAGAGAGGATCCATGGTGTCCTTTGTGTTCATCGCCAGCTACAGTTTGACAGGATGTAAGGACGGCATCATGACCAGGTGCTGCGATGTCTGGTCTTAGCATCGGAAGACCAGTGCAGCATGACCAACAGGTTGCCACCAGCTCCAACAATACATGACACACAAAGAACAACATTCCTCAGTACAGGGGAGCAACCACCAAGAAAAGGTATTAAATCCAAAACTCGTCTAGGACAACTGAAGCTGCTAGAGACTGGAAAATGCTGGCAGATGTTGTACAACGTCTTATTTTCCCACCTGAGATTGCCACCACCAGCCTTCAACCTGATATTGTCTTGTGGTCTGGATTAGCACGCCTTGTTCACCTGGTAGAGTTAACAATGCCACGTGAGGATGCTGTGGATGAGGCGTATGAAAGGAATAAGCTTTTGTATGCTCAACTGGCTGCTGAAGCGGAACAGCGAGGATGGAGAGTCTAGGTTTATTCAGTGGAGGTGGGATGTCGAGGATTTGTGGCATAGTCCACAACCTGGTTTCTCAGACATTGGATTCAGTGGTCAAGAGTTGCGACGCATAGTGTAAAACTTTTCTGAAGCAGCAGAGAGGAGCAGCGACTGGCAGTGGTTAAGACGAAAAGATTCTAGTAGAAATATAAAAATGTTGATGTAAAGGAAGGTAAGTAAGCTGGGCTTTGCTGAGTGGGGGACGGAGGTGGGTGATGCTGGGACGCCAGAATCACTGTCGAGCACTCTTAAGGTGTCGTGGGCTAGTCAACGAAACACCAAGGATGGAAGGTGCCCACTTGAAGACCCCAGAGAAGTACCCTACTCAGCTCAGTCCATACAGTTGTCATGCTGATGCGCTAGAGGCCGCACAGTAGTTGATCCCTGGAGCCAGCATTGCAGCCATTGTGTGTGCTGATGTGCCAGGGAGACAAAATAGGCTGATCCCTGGAGCCAGCATTACACTTCAGCCATCAACACCAGGCAGGAGGATATCTACATCATCAGATGGAAGGAAATGCAGATGGATCGTATTAGTTTACAATAAAAGAAGCTGTGTCTTAGTTGGTGCTTATCTTGGCGACAGCTGAGTCCAATATCAGCATGAAGTTTTAACACCTACTCTCATGTAATGGAAATCATGCTATATGGACATGATACTGGCTGTAAGTATCTCTATAGCTGTACTCCACATGGTTGTCAAGGATTTAAAAGTCTATAATATCCTCCTGCATTTATTTGTACTCTGAAAAAATATGAAGCTTTCAGTTTGGAATTGATTTCCATGGTTCACTGTTTGTTATGCTGTTGCAGAAAGAATTGATCGTGTTGTATGGTGTAATTAATTCTACAAATTGATCCATTCATGTTTTTGTTCTTTTGGTGGTGTTTTACAGAGGTTCCCTTTCAAGTATGAAATGCAACCATTACCATATGTGTATTTACCTCCTAAAGACCCTAAACCTGAATACTGTATACTAAAGCTGCTCCGCGAGCCGGTGGCGCAGTCGTGACCCCGCCCCCGAGGGCACAAAAGCACTGTGCTCACAGATCTCTGCGCCATTTTTCCTTTCAAGAGCATTGTTTTTCTAACCTTTTTGCTTCTACCTTTTTTACATGTGATATTTAAGTGTATCGTTGTAATAGTTTTTACTAATTAAGAGTATTTTGTGCTCTGCAGCTTGTTGCTTGTTACGTCCCGCTACGGCCTTGTGCCCCATGTGAAGCCAGCGGCTTCAGTCGCTCCTCCCTAAGGATCCAGCAACATAACTCGGCTCACATTGTGCTCTGCCCCCCCAGGCTACATAGTTCCAGATGGAGTTATTTCTTGTTTTGGCTTTTAGTTAAGATATGAGATGTTTTATATGTAATTGTTATATTACTGTTTTGTTGAGTAATATTTTTCTCTTGTATGTTTTTCCGCGGTGACTGTGACCGGTGGACCTGCACTGCTCCCGACCTGGTACCGTGCCGGGACCGAGTTTACAGCGATGGTTCCGGTGCCATTCCCGTTCCAAGACCATACCCGTACCGACCCGGTGCTAAAGTCGCACAGTAGGGAAAACAAGGCAGCCGATTTTCGATGACGAGCCTACCGCCTCTCCCACATCCCCCCCCCTCCCCCCAGTTCACCCAGATTTTCTTTTTGAAATTTAGTCTTCCTGGGACTGTCCAACAGCTCATGCTATTTCCTGGTCGATGGATGCCCTATATAGAGTGCATGAGTGCTGAGAAGCTGGGCCTGGCCCATTTTCCGCCGGTTGAGGCTTCTATTGCCGCCTTGTTCCAGGCTCTAATTTAGCACTCCTTTCTAAGGGCTGCCTGCTCTAACAAAGTGCGGGTCTCTGAGGTGATCCTCAGGAGAACTTGTGTGTTCGCCGCACAGCTAGGCAATTATAACAGCATCCTGGTAGCCTACCAGTTGCATTTGCTGCGGTCCCTTTCTGGGAACCACAGGCCCTCACCACAACAGCTGGATGAGGACGCGTGCCTGACGGGGACAAAGCACCGCTGTTAGACGTCCCGAGCACTCAAGGGCATACATTTGGTCCTGCAGTGGACAAGATGCTGCAGTGCTTTCACCATGAGCCGGAATCCATGAAGGAGCTGGTTCGCCTGCTTCCCAATTGACCACCTCCAGTTTATAAACCAGCGGCAAACTGGCGCCCTAGGCCCCAGCAGCCTCAGACAGGCACAGCCGGCTGTGCCCGCTGCCAGAGCTGATGTTCGGAACCGGCCCTCGGCTGCTCGCCGTGGAGGTTTTAATAGGTTCCACCACCCTGCAGTAGAGACAGAAGCCACAGGCCAAGCTACAGGCTAGCAGCAGCCCTAGGAATGTATTGCCACAGACCCATGGCCCCTTCTCAGGGAGCCATCTGGACTATTGCTGTCAGACATTTGGGTGCTTATTAATGTTCAGACCGGCTACTCACTGTTGGGTCTCTTGCGCATGCGCTCTCTGCAGGCCTGGTTCAACAGCAAGGTTTTTCAGCACACGTTGAGCTGCGACCGCTTATTGACAATGTTCCACCACTGTCTAAAGGTGCTCTCCTGGTGGAAACAGCCGACCCATCTATGCCTAGGTGTAGCGCTGGGCACTGTCACCAGAAGGGAAGTTGTCATCATGGATGTGTCCAGCCTGGGCTATGGCGCTGTGTAGAATGGCCAGTGTGTGCAAGGTGTGCGGAACCCACCTTTGGCAGTGTCTCAACATCAGTGCTTTAGAACTGCAGGCAGTTTACCTGGCCTTGCAGAATTTTTTGTAGGAGATTTGAGGGAGACATGTGCTTATCCGTACAGACAACACAACAGTTGCAACCACCAGGGTGACCTCGGGTCACCCAGTCTCCATCCTGTGGCTCACAAGCTTTTGCTGTGGGCACACGAGAACCTCTCACTGCGGGTGACAAACTGGCCAACGGACCTACTCTCAAGGAGAGTCCCCAGCAGCTCAGAGTAGAGGCATCACCCTCTTGCCTCCCAGAAATCAACCCACAGTCCCCTTTGGGTCTCCATAATAGGAGACGGGGACCCGCTGGCAATAGATGCCCTTGCACACCAGTGGCCGAGGCTTCTGTTATACGCCTTCCCACAGCTCGCCCTGCTCCTGCTGTGTCTGGAGAAAATTAGACAGGACTGGCCCAAGGTGCTCCTATTAGCCCCTTTTTGGCCCAGGATACAGTTCCTGAGTGGCTAGCCGTGGAGTCTGCCCAAATGCGGCAACCTGCTTAGTCAGGCACAGAGGACCTTATGGCATCCCGTCCCATCGAGCCTGCAGCTCTGGGTCTGGCCCCTGAACTGCTACATTTGTGCGTCTGGGAGTTTCCAACAGATTGTTTTCCAGGGTGTTTTTGGTGTCTGCCTGTTTTTTGCAGGACCTACGGTGTCTTGCATAAGTATTCACCCCCCCTTGGACTTTTCCACATTTTGTAGTGTTACAACTTGGAATTAAAATTGATTTAATAAGGATTTTTTGTCACTGATCTACACAAAATAGTCCATAATGTCGAAGTGGGGAAAAAAATCTACATATTATTTACAAATAAAAAACTGAAAAGTCTTGATTGCATAAGTATTCACCCCCTTTGCTGTGACACTCCTAAATAAGCTCTGGTGCAACCAATTGCCTTCAAAATGTACAGTCCACCTGTGTGCAATTAAAGTGTCACATGATCTCAGATTAAATACACCTGTTTCTGGAAAGCCCCAGAGTTTGTTAGAGAGCAAAACTAAACAAACAGCATCATGAAGACCAAGGAGCTATCAAAACAAGTCCGGGATAAAGTTCTGGAGAAGCACCAATCAGGGTTGGGTTATAAAAAAATATCCCAAACTTTGAACATCCCCCAGAGCACCGTTAAATCCATTATTAAAAAATGGAAAAAATATGGCACAACCGCGACTCTGCCTAGAGAAGGCCGTCCACCAAAACTCAGTGACCAGGTAAGGAAGGCATTAGTCAGAGAAGCAACCAAGAGGACAATGGTAAAACTGAAGGAGCTGGAGCGATCCACAGCTGAGATGGGAGAAACCGTCCATGGGACAACTATAACTCGGACGCTCCACAAAGCTGGGCTTTATGGAAGAGTGGCGAGAAGAAAGCCATTGCTGAAAAAAACCCATATCAAATCCCGTTTGGATTTTGCCAAAAGGCATGTGGGAGACACAGCAAACATGTGGAAAAAGGTTCTCTGGTCTGATGAGACCAAAATTGAACTTTTTGGCCTTAGCGCAAAGCGCTATGTGTGGCGCAAAGCCAGCACTGCTCATTACCCTGAGAACACCATCCCCACGGTGAAGCATGGTGGTGGCAGCATCATGTTATGGGGATGCATTTCATCGGCAGGGACTGGGAAACTGGTCAGGATTGAGGGCAAGATGGATGAAGCCAAATACAGGGAAATTCTAGAGGAAAACCTGTTTCAGTCTACAAGAGACTGGGGCGGAGGTTCACCTTCCAGCAGGACAATGACTGTAAACACACAGCCAAAGCTACACTGGAGTTGTTTAAAAACAAGAACCTGAATGTCTTAGAATGGTCCAGTCAAAGCCCAGACCTCAATCCGATTGAGAATCTGTGGCAAGACTTGAAAATTGCTGTTCACCAACGGTCCCCATCCAACTTGACAGAGCTTGAGCAATTTTGCCAAGAAGTTTGGGCAAAAATTGCAGGATCCAGATGTGCAAAGCTGGTAGAGACTTACCCAAAAAGACTCACAGCTGTAATTGCTGCCAAAGGTGCACCTTCAAAGTGTTAAGTATGTTGTGTAAATCAAATGGTAAAAATCCCAATTAAATCAATTTTAATTCCAGGTTGTAACACTACAAAATGTGGAAAAGTCCAAGGGGGGTGAATGGCACTGTACAAGGCACTGTATTTGACCTCCATGTTAAATATCTATCTGGCAGCTATTTCAGCTTGCCATTTCAAAAACTGACTCTGTCTCCCCAGGAGCTCACTTCCTGGCGGGGCAATTTTGTAAAGGGGCTCGGTGGCTTTGGCCGCCTATGCAGGACTGTGGCAAAGTGGTTTGCAGTGCGCATGTGTAGTGAGGATGTGATTAGGAAACAGAAGACAAATAACAAAGTTCACGATCCAAACGTTTTTTTATTTTGTAATCCTGGTCTGGCGACCACGTATTGCACGGTTTCAAAACAACATGTTGCAGTCCCGAAATAATAATACACAGTTCGTAAATAATAAACACAGTAGGACACACACAAAGACACACATTCACAAGTCCAGAGTGAGTGCTATAGAGCGCGTGGTGAAATACAATTTATTATGTACAATGGTGCAGTGTTGTCCGGGTTTAGTGCTGGTCTTAAGCGACAGCTCCAGATCTTGTTAGCCGCCTAATAAAAACAAAGAAGTAGATTTTAAACCCAACAAAACAAGCAAAACACTCACGTTAATTCACAGTACTCCTTTCGTGGTTCAGGTTAACCATAACAAAAGAACAGATCACCTTGCTACGTCCCCTTATGTACCGTCAGTCACGCCCCCTTGGTTAGCGAGTGCAACCGTTCTCCAATCCGAGGTTGCCACTTCGCGTCCCTTCCGGGTCGATGACTTGGTGTACCGTAGCTCCGCCCCCTTTCTAGTTGGCCGAATTCCACCTATCCCTGGGAATGAATTGTCAGGCCATCCAGTCCGGGCACTCTTCCCTTTACACAGCGCCCTCACAGGTCGGAGGGAGATTTATAACCAAGGTTCATTCATGAAATTGAAGAAGGAATCTATGAAAAAGACCTAGGAGTTTATGTTGACTCAGAAATGTCTTCATCTAGACAATGTGGGGAAGCTATAAAAAAAGGCCAACAAGATGCTCGGATATATTGTGAGAAGTGTTGAATTAAAATCAAGGGAAGTAATGTTAAAACTTTACAATGCATTAGTAAGACCTCACCTAGAATATTGTGTTCAGTTCTGGTCACCTCGTTACAAAAAGGATATTGCTGCTCTAGAAAGAGTGCAAAGAAGAGCAACCAGAATTATTCCAGGTTTAAAAGGCATGTCGTATACAGACAGGCTAAAAGAATTGAATCTATTCAGTCTTGAACAAAGAAGACTATGCGGTGATCTGATTCAAACATTCAAAATCCTAAAAGGTATAGACAATGTCGACCCAGGGGACTTTTTTGACCTGAAAAAAGAAACAAGGACCAGGGATCACAAATGGAGATTAGATAAAAGGGCATTCAGAACAGAAAATAGGAGGCACTTTTTTTACACAGAAAATTGTGAGGGTCTGGAACTCCCCAGTAATGTTGTTGAAGCTGACACCCTGGGATCCTTCAAGAAGGTGCTTGATGAGATTCGGGGATCAATAAGCTACTAATAACCAAACGGGCAAGATAGGCTGAATGGCCTCCTCTCATTTGTAAACTTTCTTATGTTGTTCTTATGTTTTATTTGAGCCCTTGCATTCAGCTGAGCTGAAATTTGTATAATTTAACCCTTTGCGGTCCATTTATTAATTCTGCGTCAGGCTCGCCAGGTCTAATTAATTTTTTCATGCGCAGTTAATTTTAGACGCGCTGTTTAAAAGTATTTTTTTTCACAGTCAAACGGGTTTAAATGGCCCTGCATATCAACAAAGCACTCACTAGGGATCTCCAGCCCGCCCCACCCTTTCGTTTGCTATCGCTTTCACATATGCTACCAAATAAAAATAATAATAATAATAGTCGTACATACCGATCAATCGTCTCCTGATGACTCGTTTATCACCAAACTCCTCAATAATGCAATCCAAGTCATTATTTTGTTGCTATAACATCTCAAAAAGCTCTGCAAATGTCGTGATAGTCTCTGTGCGCTGATACTGTACTCCCAGCTTGTTTCCATCGACCGCCCCATCTGATGCCAATGGGGTACTATGACTATTCATGAGATCGCCTTTTTTTTTTTTTATCGGCTTGTCTCGCTCCTTTCGTTCCCACTCGGCTTTTTCCGTTGAAAAACCGACTTTTTTGCGTTTTTTGCGTTTTTAAAATGATGTCGGACAGGGTCCGACAAAGGACCTGGTGGGAATAATTGCAATGTCGGACCCAGTCCGACAAAGGACCGCAAAGGGTTAAAGCAGCTTTCTTGCACTCTGTCACCTATGTAAAATGGGTGACTGAGATGCATGCATTTTCTATTGCGAAAGCCTGCTCAATTTTTTACAGTGGCCAGGGCAAAGGTACCAATTCTGCCTTTTTTTCCCGAAGACTATCTCGGTATTTCATGTCAACTAATCTGTAGAATTGGAGTCTGACAGAGTGACAGATCCATACGCCCTGCCCATTTTGAGCCCTGGCGTACTACTATGGGGCAAAGTCCCATGGTCAAGCCTTGTCTAAGCAGAGGCTGTCCAAGTCGATCGCAGACACGGTCAGGATTGGATATGAAATGGCCAACTTGCCCCATCGAGAAAAGCTCCCTGCCCATTCTACCAGGGGCATGGCAACTTTGTGGGCTTTATTCCAGCGCGCATCTGTCAGAGACATTTACAATGCAGCGGTGTGGGCTACTCCCCATACCTTTTACTAGGTTCTACAGACTGAAGTACAGAGGTGAGTTTCTCCCTCAATTTTTCACACTTGCTACTTGTTACTGGGATTCTGTATAGTAAAGCACAAGGCAGCCTCTTTGCTTTGCCTTGTAGCATTCCAGTCGTTCTGCAATCTTGCCCTTGCGACGGCTTTACACACTCACCCATATGGAAATGGTTACATTTTGTACTTGAAAAGGAACGTTGGGTTATTGTCAAACCGTGGTTCCCTGAAATCTAAATGTAAGTTTTAACCTTGAAGGTTGCTGCGTCCATGATTGCAGCAGGCTTGAAGTACAAATGACGCAGAGATCTGTGAGTGCAGTGCTTTTGTGCTCTCGGGGGCAGACCATGACTGCGTCACAGGCTTCTGGAGTAGCATTGGTATACAATGTTCAGGTTTCGGGGTCTTTAGGAGGTAAATACCTGTAAATTTCTATTTCAGGGAACCAGAGTTGATAATAACAACCTACTGTTCTTATGGGTCTGCTGTTCTTTAAATGTTGTGTTTTCTTATGTTTTATTATTTTGCTTTTAAAAGTAACTTTTTCTAGCATGATAACTAAGGTTAGACATGGAGTAAATCTTCAGTATATTTCTTCTGTTCCATAGTGCTAGCTTTAACTGTAGTCAGGTGGCAAACTTCTTTAAATTAAAGAAGTTAAAAATACAGTGAATTATGAAACTGGTCAAAATGAAAGTAAAATGTATTATTTGTTGTACTTATGAAGTGAAAAGTGTGGCAGCATGGTTGGTCATAAATGAAATAATCGAAACTAGCATTTAGAGAAACTAGCATTTAAATAAATGCAGAATGTTGGCGAACCTAATCGTAATTTTGTCCAGAAATACTGTGGAAGATGCAACAAATTTGTGTCATAAATAAATCAGTCAAGTTAGTACATTTTTAAATGTTTTTTTTTAACAATGCTGCCACAAAGTTGCCACCAAAGACTTCATTTTTTTCCCATACTTTAGAGTTTCTAATTCAGTAGAGATTTTCTAATGTTAACACATTGCTCATCAACTGAGCTGAATAAGGTGTTATCCAGCTAAACCTTTTCTCTGTTTCTCTGTGTTTTTTCTCCAGGCTTATTTTGGGAATGATCACACTGGGAAACATGCTTGCTTCTTTGCTTGCTGGAAAAGTCCAACCATCTGATCCGGTCAGCAAAGTCCTGTACAAACAGTTTAAAAAGGTAAAATGTAGCTAGAAGAAACTAGAATGTGACCAGTGAAATGTCTTTGTAATTTGAAAAAGATGTGAAACTTTAACCAGGTTTGCTATCAAATAATGACTTGTTTCTCTCCACAGTCATTATTTATGTGACATAGCAGCACATACCAGCACATTCCTCACACTACAGGAAGTGCGCGTCTAAAACATTGTACGACTTTAAAGGGTGGGTAAATCGCCTTCTCATGCTAAAAAGCCGTACAATTGACCAGAAGTCATACATTACGCTTAAGAGACTTCAGCAGTGAAAATCCTGTTTGTGAGGTAACTTTGTGCAACTTTCTACTAACTCAAGGCCATACTAAGCATGTCTTGGCAAGGTTCTTTGACAAAATAGGACAAAATAAGCATGCAGATTTAGAGCCCTCTTCATTCAGGGTTGTGTTTTTTGTTCTGTTTTAACATGACACCATTTATTCAACATTTCAGATTATTGCCATTTGACTTATAAAAAGTGCTTTATAGTTAAGTAGTTTTATAAAGCAAGGTTATAAAAAATACTGAAGCTACTACAAATAAAAAAATACCCTTTGCATTAAATACATACCGGAAGAATCGTTGTATACGTCGCACTGGCATAAAAGTCGCTCCCCCCTTTGAGACTTCAGTTACATTTTTTTTAATGTTTTACTTTTGATTTTTTTGCTCAACACCATAAATAAAGAGATACATAAGAAAGTTTACAAACGAGAGGAGGCCATTCAGCCCATCTTGCTCGTTTGGTTGTTAATAGCTTATTGATCCCACAATCTCATCAAGCAGCTTCTTGAAGGATCCCAGGGTGTCAGCTTCACAACATTACTGGGGAGTTGGTTCCAGACCCTCACAATTCTCTGTGTAAAAAAGTGCCTCCTATTTTCTGTTCTGAATGCCCCTTTATCTAATCTCCATTTGTGACCCCTGGTCAGGTCAAAAAAAGTCCCCTGGGTCGACATTGTCTATACCTTTTAGGATTTTGAATGCTTGAATCAGATCACTGCGTAGTCTTCTTTGTTCAAGACTGAATAGATTCAATTCTTTTAGCCTGTCTGCATACGACATGCCTTTTAAACCTGGAATAATTCTGGTTGCTCTTCTTTGCACTCTTTCTAGAGCAGCAATATCCTTTTTGTAACGAGGTGACCAGAACTGAACACAATATTCTAGGTGAGGTCTTACTAATGCATTGTAAAGTTTTAACATTACTTCCCTTGATTTAAATTCGACACTTCTCACAATATATCCGAGCATCTTGTTGGCCTTTTTTATAGCTTCCCCACATTGTCTAGATGAATACATTTCTGAGTCAACATAAACTCCTAGGTCTTTTTCATAGTTCCCGTCTTCAATTTCAGTATCTCCCATATGATATTTATAATACACATTTTTATTGCCTGCATGCAATACTTTACACTTTTCTCTATTAAATGTCATTTGCCATGTGTCTGCCCAGTTCTGAATGCTGTCTAGATCATTTAAAATGACCTTTGCTGCTGCAACAGTGTTTGCCACTCCTGCTATTTCTGTGTTGTCTGCAAATTTAACAAGTTTGCTTACTATACCAGAATCTAAATCATTAATATAGATTAGGAAAAGCAGAGGACTTAATACTGATCCCTGTGGTACACCACTGGATACCTCGCTCCATTTTGAGGTTTCTCCTCTAATCAGTACTTTCTGTTTTCTACATGTTAACCACTCCCTAATCCATGTGCATGCATTTCCTTGAATCTCTACTGCGTTCAGTTTGAGAATTAATCTTTTATGCGGGACTTTGTCAGAAGCTTTCTGGAAATCTAAATAAACCATGTCGTATGCTTTGCAATTATCCATTGTCGATGTTGCATCCTCAAAAAAATCAAGCAGGTTAGTTAGACACAATCTCCCTTTCCTAAAACCATGCTGACTGTCTCCCAGGATATTGTTACTATATAGGTAATTTTCCATTTTTAATCTTATTATGGCTTCCATAAGGCTGTGGAACCTTGTTGAAACACAGCTAGACAGTTTTGAATAGCCTCTACTCTGTCATCCGACAGATAGGCTTGAATGGTGAGGGAATCCAGCCGGAGACCCAACAAGAACGTACACGGCACCGCTATTAATGGACTCTTGGCATCGTTGAGAGTGAGACCTAGTCTCACTAGATAGTTTGTCACTGTCGCTGTGTGGGCCACTGCTCCTTCCTGCAGCTTGGAACAGATCAACCAGTCATCCAGCCGCAAAGGAGCTAGGATTGCATCCAAAGGCGAAACGGAGGTATTTCCTGTGCACTGGACTGATAGGAACGTGAAAATATGCGTCCTTCAAGTCCACTGTTATAAACCAATATCCCGGCTGGACAGATTGGAGGATGTGGCGATGAGTGACAACCTGGAACCTCCTATCCCTCAAGAACCCGTTGAGGTGTCTCAGGTCTAGGATGGGGTGAAAGCCAGCGTCCTTTTTTGGTACCAGAAAGTATTCTTGAGAGGTGCGTTCTATGAGACGGATGGCTTGTTTGAGAAGCAGTTTCTACTTCTTGCCTGAGTGCCAAAGCCTGGAGAGGGTCGTTCACGTATGTAACCGTGATCCCTCGGAAGGGAGGAGGTCCCGCATGGAACTGCAGTGCGTAACTGGTGTGCACGGTGGCGGGCACCCAGGAATCCGAGGTGCCATTGCGCCAGTATTGCAGCTGATGTTGCGTAAATGGGTGGGCGGAGGCGAAGCTTTCAGCCTGCTGGGCTGCTGAGGCTGGGGCGGAGCATGCTGAAGCGGGTGCCTAGGGTAGGCCCTGGAACTGCCTTTTGGAGCTCTGCTGCGTGGGAGCACCGCGCCCTTCGTTCCCTTTTCCTTGCGGAAGGGTCGACCTGCCCCGCGCCGGAGCATGGGGAGGGAGCAGCGCAGCCACTTGCTGAGACGCCTCGCATTCTTGATGAGAGCGCTGCAGATTCTCCTTTACTACTGGCCCAAAAGTATGCCCTGGGGATATCGGCACATCCAACAGCGCCATTTTATCCGCGTCAGGGACCCTCGCCTGTGACCGCCACAGCTGTCTGTGAGCCACCACCAGGCTTGCCATGCTCCTGCCCAGGGCTTGCCCTTCGGAAGCCATCAGCTCAGGGAGCGGGGCTTCCCGTAGTATGCCATCCAAATAGGCGGTCAGGATACTCGCTGTATTCGCCAGGCAAGTCACTTGTGCTTCAGCTGCGTAAGCCCGCTTCAAATGCGTCTCCGTGACCCTGCATTGCAGGTTCGGGCATGCAGGGTCCTTGGGCAAGCCCCCCACCGGCGGAGCTTTGACCAGGGCCGCAATGGTGGAGTCCACTGGGGAAAACCCACCAGGCCCAGCTTGTCTGCGCCCTCAAGAATCAGCACACTGGGCACTGAGGCTGGACGATCCCAGGAGGAGCGTACCTCCTCCATGAAATCGGGGAACGCTGGGAAGGGCTGTGGCTGAGGAGTCACAGCCTGCATCCTGAACATGGACTGGCTTGGCTCATGTGCTGTCGCCCAAGGGACCTGTAAAAAGTTTGCAGCACGGCCCATTAGGGCTGACATGGAACTGAAACAGAGGCGCACTAGCTTCCGAGGCAACCTCGGGCTGGGCTCTGCCTCGGTAGAGAGTGTAGGTTCCTCTCCTTCCTCCATTTCAGTGGGGAAGGAGTCCTCATTCCAGGAGGCCGCTATAGAGAGCGCGTCGTCCTCCTCTGCCACCGTGCCGACGATTCCAGCTCACTCTGAACTCCCTCGAGGGAGACAAGAGCTGGTACTGGGACAGGCACTGGTGGAGCCACGGTCGGAACGGCAGCCAACAGCTCCAGGACCTGGGCCATCTGTGCCTTCAGGTCCATAATGTCCCTCGCCTGTCTTGAGCGTTTGTCCCGCTTCACCAACTGTGGAGACGGGGAGCTGCTGCAAGAGGTTGGCGGCTGAACCTGCGTGCAGGGATACCCTGCGAGGGGCTCTGGGACAGTTGGAGGAGGGGGGGAACCGGGGCTCCTAGGGCCTCAGGCGGCTCGGCCATAGGGGACGAACCTTCAGTCCCCATGGCCCTGTTAAGCCTTCTGCGAAACACCCGGGGCTGGAAAGCCATCCAGATGTCACAGAATGTTTTGTCCCCTAGAGCTGAAGTGGCGTGCTGGACACCCAAGCACCGCACACATAATGTATGCCCATCCTCCTGGGGCATGTTCGCCCTGCAGGACGTGCAAGCATGGAACCAAGACATTCCAGCTGGGGTATAACCCTGGCACTGCACACTGTCTTGCACTTAGTGAAAGCACGGGAGCGCCTAAGTACTGTGTGTACCGAGGTACCCAAGCACCGTGCGCGCCAAATGTCTTATGTACTGATTATTATGTACACAGAGTGCACCAAGGTGGTATGCGCGCCGAGGCTCCACAGCACCGTGCGCACCGAGTATCGAGTGCACCGAGCACCGCATGCACAAAGTGCACCGAGGCGCTATGCCTGCAGAGGCACCAAAATGGCATGTGCACCGAGTACCGTGTGCACAAAATGCACTGCGTGCCCCAAGCACCTAGGCGCTGTGCACGCTTAGGCACCGAAACAGCATGCACACCAAGGCGCTATGACCACCGAGGCACCGAAGTACCAAGGGCTGAGCATGCACCAAGGTACCGAAGAACCAGTGCCTACCCTAACTGTGTGTAGTCAGCCACCTGGTTAGCGTGCAGCATGCACCAGGGGAGACACACAGGCCGAAGCTGCAGCAGGCGAGACCTCAGTTAGTTCGAAAAAGAACAGAGCAGAAGGGAGAACAAAAAAAAGTGTGAAGGCCCAAAGCATCGAGGTGGGCGGGCTGAGGCAGCAGACAAGGTCTACTCGACAGTAGGGCAGGCTAAAGCACAGCCCCGATGGAGGAACACACACCTGACCCCCGGCGAGCCGAGCCCTGGCGGAGGAACGGGGACAGCCAAGAAAAGACGGTCTGCGACACAAGCGAAGCAGAAAAAAAGGAAAAAGACACTCAAAATAGAGCTGCTGATTCCATGAGAGCAGCAAGCCGGCTCTCGGCATGAATGCAAGGGATTTTTTCGAAAAAAACACACTCTGGTTAATGACACAGAAACGTACCTTACTGTAGGTGAGAGGCAAAAGAGGAAGTGAACTCCGCGGAACAATTACTTATTCCTTCAGCAGGCAGGACCGAGGACGTCATTCCACGGAGGGGCCTATCGGCAGCTCTGACGTAAAATGCGAATACCTACCTAAGGCAGGCATATCCCAAAAGTATTGGTTGGTGGTTGTCTTGCTCAGCTTGCTGCAAGACTTACTACAAAATGAACTTCCAGAAAGTCCCAGTGGATTACAACAGTATCTTGTCAGAAATGTGTTGAACTCATATCGTCTAATATACTGTATCCTAACAACAAGGAAATAAGGGTGAGAATGGTAGCCTATTGTAGATTTACTACCAATATTTAAAAAATGTACTGTACCAAATATTTTGACTGGATCATTTTAATATCATTAACCTAAAGTGCTGGTATTTTAGCTCTATTCGTAGACTACAAGGATCAGATTTGCCGAAGCTATGGTTCTGTAGGAAAACGTGTATATATTATGTATGTACGTTTCATATATACTTTGGATGAGAAGTGAAACCGAGGTCCTATTTGTAAGTGACTCTGCAGCAGCCGTGTTGTTGATGTATGTATAGTCGTTTTGAATAAAAACATCTGCTAAATGACTAATTTAATAATAATAATAATAATAATAATAATAATAATAATAATAATAATAATAATAATAATAATAATAATAATAATAATAATAATAATAATAATAATAATAATAATAATAATAGGGTGGCACGGTGGCGTAGTGGTTAGCGCTGCTGCCTCACAGCTCCAGGGTCCTAGGTTCGAATCCGGCCTAGGGTACTGTCTGTGTGGAGTTTGCATGTTCTCCCCATGTTCGCGTGGGTTTTCTCCGGGTACTCCGTTTTCCTCCCACAGTCCAAAGACGTGCTGTCCAGATTGATTTCACTCTAAATTGCCCTTGGTGTGAGTGTATGTGTGTGTGTGGTGCCCTGCGATGGACTGGTGTCCCGTCCAGGGTGTAGTCTCGCCTTGCGCCCTGTGTATGCCGGGTTAGGCTCCGGCTCACCGCGACCCTGTAAAGGAGTAAGCGGTTAATGATAATGGATGGATAATAATAATAATAATAATAGGTTTATAATAAATAGATATGCAGCCAAAAATGGCTGCATATCTATTTATAGTACACAGCGCTTTCTTATGGAATGTTTTATTTTTATTTTTTTGTATTATTTGTGTTACGCTATGTCTGTTTTGGTTTTTTTTTATTACAAACGAGGCAGGCTGCACTTCCAGTGTTTTAACTCAGCCTAAAAACTGTGGAAACTCAGTTTAAGAAATCTGTACGATATATGTAGTCATGCAAGGCTAAATTACAACTCGGACACAAACATTTCAATATACCCTCCCATATTATAATATTTATTAGGACACAAACATTTCATTATACCCTCCCATATTATAATATTTATTAGAACACAAACATTTCAATATACCCTCCCATATTATAATATTTATTAGGACACAAACATTTCAATATACCCTCCCATATTATAATATTTATTAGGACACAAACATTTCATTATACCCTCCCATATTATAATATTTATTAGAACACAAACATTTCAATATACCCTCCCATATTATAATATTTATTAGGTTATTTGCATTTGGATCAAGAAAACTACATGGAAACACACACAACACCAAATTACTACCAAAATAGAGTTAGAAAAAGGTGACTTATTTTTCTTTTTCCATGGAAATTGACACAACCCCTTCTTGCATAGGAAGTTGTCAAGCTTTTTGTCTTTATGTTGCTCATACTTTATAAGCACATTATGTAATCGGCACATTTGAATGATGAGTGCACTGTGTTGATATCCTCATTAAATAATTGTGTGACGCTGACCTCCGCTGGATTTCTGGGTATACTAGTATGTATGCTTTTTATAGCTGTGAAAATATAACTTGTATAACTCAGTACTGCTTGGAAAATTGACAGAGCCCTAATTTGTTTAATAGTTACAGGACACCAGGGGTCATTGTAACCCCCAGCATGAAAAAGGCTCCATATATTAAGAGAAATCAGACCTTCCTTCACAAACATTTCAAAATAGAAAAAAAAAGGTTTTATAGAACTGAATTGATCAGCCAATAAAGTCAACCTATTCTATTTTGCCTTCTGCAGATCCATCTGAATGATAACCTGGGTAAACTGTCCTGTATCCTGGAAACAGATCACTTTGCTCTTGTGGTTCATGAGCAGATTCAATGTAAGTACACTAATAGATACCAGTTTTTTCCTTAGTCACACCCCAGTGATTTGTTTCTGCCTAGTTTGAATCAAACCTGCACAGTATTATCCTGTTATGAAAGATGATCTGTAGTAAAAATGCAAATTAAACTAGTCTCTTACTAGTAACTCTTTTTTTAATGTTTAACAGTGGTTGAATTCTTACTACTATACTTCAATGGAAAGATTCCACACATTCTAAGTACGGTTCAGCTAGAGGGATGTAATCCCTGATGTATGCACTTAGAATCTTTGTAACCGCATCACAAAAACAAATCAAATAAGATCACTTCATCAGCTATTAACAAAATGGTGTTTAAAGTAAATTTCAACCTTTTTAATAAGATGTCAATTGAGGAATGGCTAAATCAAAACATCTTGGAAAATACGAGCACCTCTGAGATGTCTACAGTCGCTGTAAGTAGTACAGAGGGAAGTACTGTCGGGCAAACTGAAAAACCTTTTCAATAATAGCATTTTTAATAACTGCTTGATATCTGGAAATATTCAACTAAATTACCAAGGAAAAGACTAATTATTATTATTATTATTATTATTATTATTATTATTATTATTATTATTATTATTACAATTGCATAATTTTTTTCTGATCTTTGTCCTCAGTTTATTTTTAATAACTGCGCACTAATAATAATAATAATAATAATAATAATAATAATAAATGTTTTTTCATAATCTTTTGTTCTCTGCTTATTCAAATAAAAGTATATAGTTTTAAAAAGGCTTTTTTGTACACTAATTTTATAGAGAAGATCGTTGTTATGAAGGACTATAT
Source organism: Acipenser oxyrinchus oxyrinchus (assembly GCA_030684275.1). Lineage (NCBI taxonomy): Eukaryota > Metazoa > Chordata > Actinopteri > Acipenseriformes > Acipenseridae > Acipenser > Acipenser oxyrinchus. Next base: position 20,187,115 of record CM060253.1, on the reverse strand, counting down.
TTATAGAATGTTCATTTTAGAGTGCTTATGAGAAGGATACGTAAAAAAAAAAGGAAAACCTAAATAAATTCAATCAATAAAAATTGTAGTTAATTGTGCTGTAACATTGAAGTATATCACCAATAAGACCCTCCACATCCGGCATTACACGACCGTTTGGTTACCCCAATTATATATATAGATAATGCCTGGTAATGCCCTCTGTGTCGGGTCTTAATTGCTTACATATAGCATTGCTAATATGATATGTAAACTGTAGTAACATTTGATTTATGAAGCAATCATAAAACAATATTTATGTTTAACACATGAATTTAAATACAGTTGAAAACCAGTAATAATTACTAAGAAAATGCTTTGAGATTGTGGGTCCTTGCATGGAGCTCTGGCTGGAAGTGTTTGATGTGTGCAGCATGTTCTTAATCAGATTTTACTTACCAGCCATTACCAACCCAAAACACATGGACACGAAGAGCAGGTCATTTCCTAAGCTTTGGCAGAATGCCATGTTTGTCACATTTCAAAATATAAAGAACAGCTTAAGCATTTACTATCTTAACAAGAATATGTAGATTGAAATGTCATTCAGCACTTTCGGTGTACAAGAATTGAAATGACAAATTTGACCCATAACCGTTAATATCGTAAAATAACCAATACCAAAACTTTTTTGGGTTAAATATACGTGTTTTTGTTTTGTTATATATATATATATATATATATATATATATATATATATATATATATATATATATATATATATATTCATTTGTCTGTGAAGAGAAAGCAGAGGGAAGCTACTAACTATATATTTTTTAATGAAACTGGATTTACAAATGTTGTTCAATCTCTTTGTGTAAAACATGCCTCTTATATTGTGCCGAGCAGGGATTTATTTAATTTGTAATAATCTACTCATGAAGACACCAGGGCTACGTGAATTGACGCTGATACATTTAAAAGTAGCTTCAAAGGTCATTTTAAGTTGGTTTGTTTTACATTTCCTTACTGTGTTGATGTTTGAGTCATTTAGAGTGGTTCTTCTTTTGCTCCAATATTGAGTTATTTTCCTTTGAATCTGCCGTTTTATATCCATTCAAACAATGTGATAATGTGACCTTTCAACACTCAACCAAGAGAGTAAACAGATGGTAGGGGTGGATATTGGGACTGAGGATCTGTATTGCTATATATTGCAATACTGAAGATAATATTGTGATGTGTATTGTGATACATATTGGAATTCAAGGCAGAATGATGCTGATGCTGATTAAAGTATTAGAATGTAATATGACAAACACTCATATGAAATGCCCAGTAACTAATTTTTTGTTGGATCCTCTGAAGTACGTGCATGTGCTCCCAATTTGAAAAATAGAAAAACAGTGCTGGTTTGAAAGCTATTTAAAATTCTCTTTTAAAAATAAATAAATAAATAAATGTAATTTTTATTATAAATAATGTCTTAATTTTCATTTTATATTAAACAGGTTTTTCAAAAGGGCATCCTATGACTGTGGCCATAAACACGGGTTTAAAGCTGCTTTATATATCGGTCAGTGCAGACCCTGGGTTTGGAATAAGCGACTGACCTTGCTTTTAAGATTTAATATATATTACAAAAACATAAATAAGTGCTACACATTTATTTAAAATCAAAAATCAAAAAATACTGGGAATTAATGATTAAACTATTTATTTATGCATCTGCTTTGCTTGTTTTTTTTTTCTCACAACTTACAGTACCAGAACTGCTTTTTTTTTTTTAATCTGATGAGATCAAATGCAGTACTTCCAGGGGGAAAAAAAAGATATTCAGAATTTAGTGTAAAGTTACATTGTCCAGAACTGTCGGCAGATAGTCTTAACAAACGTAAAAACAATTAAAATTGCACTGATACAGCTCATAAACTGGTGACGAATAAAAAATAACTGAGCGTTTGTGTGATTCATAATTTTATTGGATGAAGAGCTCCAGAAAAAAGAGGAGGGAGGGGGAGGGGGAGAGACATGATATACTATACAGAGCATCATGGTGATTGAAGTTCTGCGCCGGAGATAACCTCATAAATCGAAAGGAATAGAAAAAAACATGCATGATAAAAAGTTTTTAAAAAAAAAAAAAAACTACTGAAGACAACATTTTCCCGCTAGATGCTTTCAAAACAAGCCAAACTTGGCAGCACTGATCAAGAGGGAGTAGCCTAAAAGTCACACGCATTACCTATTAAATGTTACCTCAAGTTCAATGTACAAATAAAATATGAATTCATATCATTTGTTATAGAAAAATCTATATTTGAATTGGTGTTCCAGGACTTTAAGAAGTAGCACTACACCACTGTATGTAAGGTTGGTGGTACCACCAGCGTATTTTACTTCAGCCTTGCATGAACAACATACTGTAATGTTTGATGCTATACAGCCATCCTTTTTAGAATTTTTTTTATTAGGAAATGATTCCACATGTGACTTTGCAGAATTTAAGCAGCTCAAAATCTCTGTGTGCCTTTGCCATATTTTCTTGTGTTAGCATTGCTGCTTGCACTACGAGTTCTCACGGGAAGTGATAATCTCATAAGATAATATTATGATTTATTTCTTAGCAGACGCCCTTATCACATTATTTTTACATACAATTACCCATTTATACAGAGCAATCTAGGTAACGTACCTTGCTCAAGGGTACAGCAGTAGTGTCCCCCACCTGGGATTGAACCCACGACCCTCCGGTCAAGAGTCCAGAGCCTAACCACTACTCCACACTGCTGCTGTAACAGAGGCAGAAGTGTTAAAGGGACTAGGAGCTCTTAAAATAATAGCTGACATTTTCCAGTAGACATTTCCCAGTATCCGTTTAACAAAAAATACCGGTATTATTGTTCAAATACCTGTTATTGTATCGCAATATATTGGTATTATCGCGCACCCCTAGTAGGTGGGGCTGGTTGAGTTGAAAGGTAACATTGCCATACAGGTTGGAATGAGAAAGGCTGTTCAGTGCTGGAAGCTCAAAGCAGTTAAAAGCAGATTTTGAGAAAAAAATATATAAAGACTCAATCTTGGAGCAACAGAATGATTGTAAACACCATAACAGTAAAGTAATTACTAATAAATAGAGGGCATGGTTTTACCTTGACTGCAATTCACTGTGCTCGTCTCAAATTCTTGGTTATGAAACCACACTTTATTCAAGTAATATTTTACATCGCTGCAAATTATACAGCCCAGGCATGGAATAAACAGTTATGTGTCTTAAATCTGCTTTTGATTTTTAAGGAATACATTTTTTTAAATATGACTTGAAGTGGTGTTCTTTCGTAATCAAATATTTGAGACCAGGTGGTGAATACTAGTATGACTGCATTCAGGGTTAAACTTACTAAATAGTAAGTAATTATTACTAAAAAGTAAATAATTGTATTCCATTTGTATTTATTTTAAATAGATATTAATCAATCACATTGCTTATTTAGCCAATTGAACAATGAGTAATTACAACACCAACAGACTTGTTGAATTGTTTGTCTTTTGAATGTCTTAAGTTTCTTTTAGTATTTCTAAATTGAGTACTATTGAGTATTTCAATAGCTGGATTTTGTTTATTTGTTTTAAGAAATAGCAGTTCATTGCGCAATAAACAACATTGTTTATGTTTTGTTTGAGAATAATTGTATTTCTCAGAGAAGACCTCCTCTTTTGGCTGTCGTAGCGCTTTATTCTCTGAAGCACGTAGGCTGCCCAAGCTTGGCCTTGAACTAGAACAGGCTGAGCACAGACACTGTTTTAGTAGCTGCTTTACTTGATGCTACTTCTGTTGAAAATATAATCTGTGCTCAGGAGATAAAATTGGTTTAATTGAAAGTTTAATTTTTGTACCTAGGATGACTGACAGTGTATTTGTGAATTCCAGGTGAGGTTGAACAGTCTAGTGTCAGCAAACCAGAAAGGCAACAATATTATTTAAAAGGTATGAGAAAATCACTAAATATAGAAATGTGTCTGATGTAGAGGGTATGGTGGTATGGGGGGTTAGGAAATTGTTTAAGTGATGTTGAGGACTAACAAAGAAGTTTGTGTTTTTAAAACTTCTATTGTTTGTTGTATTTTGCATGTCCTTACATTTAGTTTGGGTAAAACAATATTAAATGTAATTTTAATGTTTTTTTGGGGGTTTTTTTTTGCTATACATTTATCCTATGTAAAACACACATGTGTTTGGCCAACCTAAATATGCAACTAAAAGCAGCAGCTCTTTTTGGCTTTTTTTCTGGGTCCTGCATTAGCAAATATAATTCTGTTAGTTATACTGCAATAAGATACCTTTTTACAGTCATGCAAATACAGTTTATGTTCTTGTTGTGTCATGGTAAAAATGGCACTTTTTTATTTAGTTCTAATAAAATCTTTAACGTTTTACAAACACCAATCTAAGAGAATTGAAGAGAAATTTAAGAGAAGCACTCAGTGATAATATATAGATTCGGATGGAAATCAGAAAAAAAAAAAAAATCTGCCATAAAGACCCAAGGGATACAGCAAAGGTTAAGTCAGAATTTTCTTGTACATACTCACAGTGTTCTGTAAAAAAAAGTTCCTAGAAGGTCTAGCCTCTAATTTGCTGACCTATTTATGGCTCACCCAATTAAAAGTCACCAAAGTACGATACTAACATTAACAGATCTGGAAACAGCTTTGGAAATGACCTGTTATCAATCAAGAGTATTATGTAACCCAGTTGGAATGCAATCCATCTTACAAAACTGACCACAATGTTCAAAACTAAAACAAGTAATCTAATTGGTTACTGCACAGGTATCAAGAAATGCTTGAAAAGAACAAAGGATTAATTAATGATAGAATTGTTTAAATTTTTTGTTTTCATTTAATGCAGCTTCTATTGAAATGATGGCCCCGTTTTCAGCTAGTCATTAATCCACAAGAATTGCTTAAATAGTTATAAAATGCAATTTTAATGTTGCAGAAATTCATGAAGACATAATCTTGCTGCAAATAAATGTAGCCCTGTGAAAGGTGTATCATCCTTTTGTTGTAACTTTGAAAATGTACTTTATACTTCATATTGTCAAGCAATATGCATCTATAGAACTGCTTTTCAGTTTGGTTTGGCTGATCTCATGTGTGTTATACTTGGGGTATAGGGTTTTCTCTTCCTGTTCTTTCTGCACAATCTACTAGTTTGCAAATTGTGGATTGTATTTTTTTGGGGTTTTTTTTTGTTATCTGCATGTAAAATGTATTTGTTAAAATATAACTTAAACCAATTGTACCTTACACAATGTTATGGTATTAATTATGTAAAAGTTGCATCTAACACATGATGAAAGCCAGTTTCTCCTGTTTTTAATAATGTCTTGCATGATGTTATGTGCAATTAAGCAGGGGTGTCCAAACCCTCTGGCCAGCAACTTTGCAGCCAGTATCAATCACTGGCAAATGGTCTAACTTTCTTCTTCCTTTTAAGGCTTAATTACTTTTCATCTGAATCATTCTTAATAAAAAAGAAAAATACGTTCATTGCGCAATTACACTTTATATAATTTGTAATCTGAGTAGAATGTTCAGTATACACACAGATGAACTATAAAAACTGATTGGTCCAGTAAGATAAGCTACCAGCTCTCCAATTCTCTGTTGCCTGAAACTAAAAGTTGAATAACTCATCTGCATGATGCTAACAAATTAATGTTAATTAATCTGCCTTATACTAACAAATCTTTAGTAGCAATTTATGTACCTGTTTTGTGTAAAATACCTGCTGAAAATATCACTGTGTAGAGCTGCAGTGCCCCATATGGTTTTTGAATATTTGAAAAATGCATAATCTTATATGATCCCATGATAAACGTCAGATTTGTAGGTGTTTTTTGTTCAATCAGCAGTAGAATTCGATTCATCAGAATCCCAGCGTTTGATAACCGGTGGGGGTTTGTTTTGCTTATTTGAACAACAGAGTCTTTTTAAAAGCTGACTTTGAGTCTAGCATTATGCGCAAGACTGTAGTCCATCGAAGTAAACTGTGTGATGTGGTAACCGCCTGATTTAGTCGTCCATCAATTTTAAGGTATTCACGGCTAGTTGAATTAACTGACCTACCCCTAAGTGCGATTTCCGAAGCATTTACACTCATGGGTGAAAGTGTTCTGTAGACGGAATTCCATCAAAATGGCCTCTCCCAGGTCCATTCCTATGATTAGTGTAGAAATGCCGAAAAATCTTTTTGTGACCTTTTTTAGTATATTTTTCTCCTGTTGAACTGTAACTTAATTGAGACCATAGGCACCTAACCCGTAGAGCACAGGGGAGGCAAAATATATATTTTGCTCTACTTTTTTGTTATGGTTTTGCCTTGTTTTATTTATTTTTTTATTTTATTTAGTAGTTGCAATTGTTTTTTTATCATTTTCTCCCCAATTTGGAATAGCCAATTATTTTTAGGCTCAGCTCACCGCTACCACCCACACGCTGACTCGGGAGCGGCGAAGACAAACACACGCTGTCCTCCGACATGTGTGCCGTCAGCCTACAATAGTGAGGGTGTGTAAAATTTAAGAATGAATGCACTGCTAGTAATAGTAGTGGAGGCCAGGTCCCTGAACGATGGCTAAGAGCGTAAAACCATTTTTTTGTTTATGTGAGTGAAAAGGAGTTTTATAGTAGTCTACATGTAAAAGTATTTTATGTACTTTCACGGTATGAAAGGAGAGCTATTCCGATTGGTCAATCAGAGTGCCTCACTGGTTTCCCACCAGTCGCTCCAGACTCATCAGGGCAGCAGGAGCGTGTGCAGGGAAGCATAAGAACATAAGAACATAAGAAAGTTTACAAGCGAGAGGAGGCCATTCAGCCCATCTTGCTTGTTTGGTTGAAGCATATCTACAGAGCGTAGATACCCCCCTTGCAAAATTTTGCCCCACCTGTAGTTGTAAACAAGTCACATGATGATTTAGTCGGGAGGGTAGCTGATACTTGACTGCTATTCTGTCTGCTCTATTATTATTATTATTATTATTATTATTATTATTATTATTATTATTATAGGTGATTTTAAGAACAACTAACTATTTTTGATAATTATGGGGGCCGAGGAGCAATTTGAGTGTTTTTATTGACATATAATATGTGTCATTAAGTTTTAATTAAGTACCCCGTGCGGGTAGAAATGTGCTGGTCTGGGCTTGTCCGGCTTTTTTTCTCTTGGTCCGGCAGCATTTTTGCTAATTAAAAAAAAAAACATATTTCTATAATGATAATTCCTGATATGTAAGCTATTAGGGGTACAGTGCCTAATTGATTTATTAATCATTGTAATATTTGGTCAAATGTATAGGCTATATAGTACTGCTTGCACATTTAGTAGTACAAATGGTATTACATGTAAAATATAGGTAAGGATGCTGTGTAGGCTACATAAGAATATAGTAATGTGCAATATTAATGCTGTGTAATGTGCCAAAAAAAATTAGCACTGAACTTTAAAAGGCTAAGCAACTATTACAATACAATAAGACTTGAAATATTATAACATCAAAAAGAAAACTGTCGTCTAACCAATATTGCAGAAAAACACAAATATGATTGTGAATTGTAGTGGAAGTTTCGATCAACCCTTGAACTCAAGTATAGTAAGGTGACGTTCTTCCAGGTTCTTTATCTCAGACCGCAGATTGACACAATGAGGAGACTCTAGGTTATTCAAAGATACGTTTAATAAGTTTGCAAACTGGAGCGTTCAACAGAGTGACACAGACTCTGTTAGCAATTGCAGAATCGCACACCAAGATAATTTTAAATGCAGCTTATATAGTTTTCTGGAACTTCATACAAAGGAAGAAACCAAACAGTGTAACCATATAAGGGTTGGTTATAAAGCTTAAAGGTTGTGGAGACCATATAGGGTCACAGTCAGGCTATAGGACAGGAAATTATTGCTATTTCAGAGAATCACAGAACAGCCATAAGACAAGTACGCGCTAGACATGACAGCTAAATTTAGATTGAACTGGCTGCTCCTTGTTACCCACAAAGTCTGTTTACTTTAGATTCTTATTGGTTCGTCTGAATAGAGAGGTTAATAATAAGTCTGATTGGTTGTTGCTACCCCTGTCGGTGGGGGTAGTTCAAGGAACAGCCTGTTTAGCTTAAACAGATTATATTCTTTATATTTGTTACACACAAAATCATTATTTTTCTTATTACATGCCCTGCTAGTCCTATTGACTTGGGACAGGCTTCAACTTAGACTTAACGTTACATCCTACATTGTTACCTTAACCTATTTATTTGCTATTGAGCAAGCTAAGCAAGTGTGAGGTTACAAAAATTCCATTACAGTTCCCTCCTTTGGTACCGTGCAAACCCGGTACCACATTTAAATGGCATCATCAGCAATTGCCTCTAGTGGGTTCGAGTCAATGCCTTCCTCACCTTCATTATCCTTGTCTGTGGCCAGGAGGGACATGGTCAGGGCGTTATCCAACACCTTGTCTACACACACACTGGCTGTAAACCCTCTGGGTTGATTCTACTAGTAATAATGGCCCTGTCGAAACACCTGGTTTTTCCTTTGCCCCAGAGAACAAATTGTTACACATACTGGTACAATCCAACGATCTTAATTCTGTCCCATCCCTTTCTTGTGCCCACTGGTCTGACACGCCTTGCATTAAGAGGGTGGAATTAATACAGCACCCCCTGCTTAAAGCCTCACCACAGTTCATTTCAGTCCTCAGGGTCAATATACCACAAACCAATTCATCGTCTGACAGTTGTACAGGAGTTACTGTATACGGTGCTGCGGAGGAATGTGGTACCGCAGCACACACATAGCAAGACTTATTTGCATGTTTGCTTTTATTAACCATGTACTTTGTAAACTGATACCATGTATTGTGTTCATATTTGTTCAGTTCAGTGTGTTTAGAAGAGTGATTGGCATCATGCCATGGAGAATGTACATATCGTTTCCTACGAACAGTATCATTCAGTCCAGTACCATAATCCATGTCTCGGTCCGTCCCCTGCTCCTTATTGTTCAATTCTGTCAGGATCAGGATCAATGATACAATTAATATGCCGCTTAGCAACAATATGGCAGTTGAGCGAAAGCTAAGGGTGCTCCACGGCCATGGTCGGCGGCGGGGGGCCATCTCGGAGTACACTCTCTTCGGGTTCGTGGGGAACCCTCCTGCAGTGACTGGCGTGTACCCACGTGGCTTTTTCAGCAACCTTTACAGCAGTGTGTGTGGTCAGCAACACCTGGAAAGGTCCAGTCCACCGTGGCTGGTCCCAATGCTGCCGTCGGAGGTCTTTGATCACGATCCAATCTCCGGGGCGGATGCGGTGCTCTGGTCCTTCAGCTGAGTCGGGTAAGGCGTCTCGTACCCTGGAGAAAAGATTCTTAAGCACATTATTGAGAGCTATACAATACGCAACCATTTCGTCGTCACATCCCTGGAGGGTCAGCTGTTGCCTGGTAAAGGGTGGGTGGTTAGGCATGCACATTACTCTACCAGTCAGAACCTCATGTGGACTCAGGCCAAGCGTAGAATGAGAGCGTCCCCTCATGTACATCAGGGCCAGAGGAAGAACCGTCCCCCATGCCAGCCCCGTTTCAGCACACAGTTTGGTCAATTTGGTTTTGAGAGTTTGATTTGTGCGTTCTACAGCGCCACCGCTTTGTGGATGGTAAGCACAATGGCGTTTCAAATTGATATGGCTTAATTTCAGGGGAACCCCATACCGGGGTATGATTTCCCTTATCAGAATGCGTGCCACTGCCAGTGCAGATGCATGTTTGACAGGAAAGGCCTCAACCCAACGGGAGAACATGTCCACGAGAACTAAACAGTATTTTTTCCCTTGCCAAGGGGTTAATTCGATAAAATCCATCATCACGTGATCAAAGGGTTGGGCTGATTTTGGGTGTGCTGACATGGGTACACCGGTTCCCTTCCCTATGTTGTTCTGCATACATATGACACATTTTGAACAGTACTGTTCAGCAAAGGCAGTAAAACCAAAACAAAACCAAAACTTATATACGTAATCGACTACCCCTCCTTTGGACACGTGGTCAAGACCATGTGCCCACTTACACATCAAAGGGTAGCAGGAGCGTGGCAGAATAGGTTTGCCGTTGGCACCGAGCCAGAGTCCGGATTCAGCCTGACACCCGCGTTGCCTCCACCTCCTCCTTTCTTTATCGTCTGCGGAGGCCTGGAGGTCTAGTATATCCTGCAGGGAGAAAGGTTGTTCTGCAAGAGAAAAGGTTAAAAGGGGGACCAAAGGGGTGGTGCTGTCGGTGGCAGCGGCCTTCGCAGCGGCATCTGCCCGGGCATTACCTAAAGAAACAACATCAGTGGCGTTAGTATGCGCTGCGCATTTAACCACGGCAATGGCTGTTGGTTGCTGGATGGCTTCCAGCAAGTCTTTGACCAACTTCCCATTATTTATGGGCTTGCCTGAGGCCGTCAGAAAGTCACGGAACTGCCAGAGAGCCCCATAGTCATGTACAACACCAAAGGCGTAACGACTGTCAGTGTAGATGGTAACAGTCTGTTTTGTTGCAAGAAGGCAGGCCCTGGTAAGGGCAAATAGTTCAGCTGCTTGGGCAGACCAATAAGCAGGCAGCTTCCCAGCTTCAAGAGTGGTGGTGTCAGTTACGACTGCATAGGCCACGAGCCCTTCCCCTTTGTTGTTTCTCTGGGCGGAGCCATCTACATACAGGACTAGGTCAGCGTTGTCTAATGGCTCATCTCGCAAGTCTGGGCGCGGCGTGCTTACAATATCCACTATGTGTTGGCAGTCATGGGGCTCACCGCCTTCGCTGTCAGGCAGAAGTGTTGCTGGATTAAGAGATGTACAGCGTTGTATGGATACATTTGGCATAGATAAGAGAACATTTTGATAATGTAGGAGCCTGGCGGGGGTAAGGTGAGCGGTCTTACATTGGTTTATCAGGGCTGAGACTGCGTGGGGTACATGCACTATTAGTTCAGACATTTGCACTAAGTTGACACAGCTCTCAACAGCCTTCGAGGCGGCGGCCACGGCTCTAATGCAGGCCACCTTTCCGCGTACCACCGCATCCAAGCGTTTAGAGTAGTACCCCACAGGTCGTTGTTTGTCACCATGTTTCTGCGTGAGCACGGCTGACATAAACCCATCCTTTTCAGAAACATACAAATGAAAAGGTTTGTCATGGTTTGGCAAACCCAAACACGGGGATCTTGCCAGATCCTGTTTGAGTTCATTAAAAGCCTGTTTACTCTCGTCTGTCCATGTGACAGCATCAGTCATTTTTAGTTGGTTTGTATGTATCAGGTCCTGGAGAGGTTGTGCTTTTGTAGCATAATCGAGTATCCAGGACCTGCAGTAACCAGTCATTCCTAGAAAAGTCATCATTTGTTTCTTTGTAACAGGCTGGGGTATTTCTAGTATTGCTTTTATTCTATCACTACTGAGTGATTTCCCTGCTGCTGTGAGTGTATGACCTAGATAGGTGACTTCCTGTTTGCACAGTTTCAGTTTGTGTTTACTAGCTTTATGGCCCTCTTGGGCTAGAAAACATAGCAGAGCCTTGGTATCGGTTTCGCTAGCTTCAAAGGATTCAGAGCAGAGCAAAAGATCATCGACGTATTGCACAAGCGTGCTCCCCGCGGGGGGAGTGAATCCTGCTAAATTTGCCTGCATGGCAGCACTAAATACGGCCGGACTCTCTGCATAACCTTGGGGCATTACGGACCAAGAGTATTGTCTACCTTCAAAGGTAAACGCGAACCATTCTTGGGACCCCTTTTCAACAGGTATGCTAAAAAACGCATTTGCCAGATCGATTACAGAGAACCACCTGGCGGATGGGGGAACATCAGAGAGACAAGTGAGCGGGTTTGGAACAATTGGGGTTCATTGTTGCACGGCCGAATTAATCTCACGTAGGTCCTGCACGAAACGCCATTCCCCATTTGCTTTTCGTACGGGAAGTATGGGAGAGTTGCACCTAGCTCCGGTAGCAGGTACAAGTGCTCCCTTTTCAAGCAACTCTTGAAACAACGGACGAATTCCTTCAATAGCATCTCTACCTAGGGGATACTGCTTACGCTTGGGACGATGGGTGCTCTTGGGGGTCACAACCAGCGGTTCACAGTCCTTAATGCGACCAAAATCGTTTTTAGTTGTTGGCCACAACTGTTGCGGTATGTCCCCCAGCCAATCCGGGTCCCCGCCCTCCACTACCATGATGAGGGAACGTGGATCGGGATGCAGGGACAGTTCTAACACCACTCTGTGAGAGGCCCAAGCTTCCCTTTGTAACAACCGGTGAGTATGACCGGATGGAGAATATTCGCCTTCCTTAGCTGGCTCCCAATCTTGGAGCTGTTGTAAGTAGAACACCCAGGGCCCCAAGTCCTTCCAAGCATAACGGGTTTTACCTAAAGACACATGTGGGGCAGAGCCCCTAACTTCATATACCTTTGTTTGTTCAGGGGTGAGGCTAATGGACAGTGCAGCGAAATCAGCAGACCAGTAAAAATACTCTGATTGTAAATATTCTACATTTTTAGGCTGTTCTTCAAAGAAGTGACTTTCAAATTCTAAGTCTCTGTGCCCATGAGAATATAATGCAGTGCAGTGCATTCGTGACGCAGGCATAGTTTCCTGTTTAGCTCCCCAGAGGCGAACAGTGAGTTTCTCTAGCTGTGTGGTTTGTTTCCCCGGCAACAAGTCCCACGCATAAAGCCAGTCAGACTGAAACAGCTGTCTGTGATACATCAAAGGCACGTCTACTGATATCTCATCAGTATCGCATTCAATTTTTATGCGTAGGGCTGCCAAGAGATCTCTACCACACAGGTTCACTGGACATAATCTGGAGCGAATAAAAGAGTGTGTCACGGATGCACCGCCACACCTCACCTCAACTGGTTCGGTGAGTTTTTCATTATTTGGCTGCCCTGAGGCTCCTACAGTTGATACTGTCCTCAATGATAGTTTTAAATGCTGCGCTTCACTATCTCTAATTAGTGACATAGCGGCCCCTGTATCTACTAAGAATATTATTTTTTCTCCGGCTACATCTAATGTAATGTTTGGGCTTTCATGGGGTTTAAATTTAGACTGAAACATTTCAAACACACGCTCAATATTCTCTGATGCCCCCTGCTGGCTTCATTGAGGCCCTGCATTCCACATACTCTGTCTTTCATTCTGACTTCCGCTATCTTTCTCCTGATCTGGGCAATGTACTCTTTTATGTCCCCATTTACCACAGATATTACAATTTCCATTAAATTGTCGTGGGCGGTTAACATAACCCCTACCTTCATCTGCTGCTTGGCCCTGCGTCAGCTTCCAGTCCCCTCTGCTGTTCCATCCGCCCCCTCTGCCTCGTCCAGCCCCTCCTCCCCGTCCTCCTTTTCCGGGTGTTTGGTTTTGATAGTATTGCAGTTGTACCATCTGTAACTTGCTCTGTTTCTTTTCCTTGTCTTCTTTCTTCTTTCTTTTTTGTTCCTCCTGGTCTCGGGTGTGGTGCACAATGTGACGCAAAAGGGTGTCGAGGTCCCCGGTCTGCCAGCCGATGCAGGACTGTATAACCGCTTGCTTTAGTTCAGTGTGTATCCCGTTCATAATTACATTTTTTAGCATTTCCTTTGAGGTGTCAGTGCCTGGATCCAAACCACTGTGATCCCGATAGCATTTCAGCAAACGGGCATAGTAATCATCCCAAGATTCCTCACCTCCCTGTTTGCAGTTATGTATAAATGTCCAGTCTGCTACTACTGGCCACTTTTCGGCAATGCGTTTCATCAGTTCCTTCAGCTGGGTTTCAAATGCTCCGGTATCGGAGTATGTCAGTTTAGTATTAAAATCTCCGGATACTGTTGGCCAATCAAACCTGAGTTTGCGGCGCAGTACCTGACTTATTTCAGCGGCACTGGGTCGATACATCCGAACCATTGACTCTACATCTTTGGTGAACTGTTTTGAGTCCTTGCGGTGATCCGGTAGGTCTTTGGCTGTCTCATTTAACTCGTCGATCGACCAGTCCCTCTGCACATCTACGGTGGGTGTCCAGTCGTCGTGACCATCCTCACCTTCCTTCGGCTGCGGTTGGGGATTCGGATACTGTACCAGGGGGTAAGAATCCTTCGGTTTCTGCTGCTTTCCTTTCCCTCTGGTTGTCAGCCCTGGTCCAGGATTTTCGACCTTTTTCTTTTCTTTGGGTCTTGCGTCTCGGGACTGGTCCTCGGACCCCTGCTCCCCTGACGTCTCTTCTTCCTCTTTCTTTTCCATCGTATTGGTGCTTGGACCCGAATCTTCTGGTGCAGGCGGGGCTGATGCGAGTGTCGGCTCCTGATAGGGGGCGGCGGAAAGCAAGCAGATGGGAGCGGAGCCAAGCGCTCGAGCCTCTGTGCCCTTGTCTTTCCTACTCTTTGTACCATCAACTCTTTCTTTTCTCTGGCCCTTTCCTGTTTCTCTAATTCATCTTCTGCCATGCGTTCCCATTTCCTGAAACTATCCCAGTCTATCCTTCCCTTACGTTTCTTTTTCTGCTTCTCCCACTGTTCTAATTCTTCTCTGACTGTTACTAATTTGGTTAGTGACAGCGTGCCCCCCAGTGGAAAGCTTGATTTAGCATACCATAAATCGTTTTGACCTAAAGGACTAGACCCCCATCTCTCATGCATTAATTTCTGGCATCCTGTCAGGCTTGTACAATCAATCGTTCTGCTGTCTGCCGCACCCATTTCCTCCCCCCGACTCTTAGCAGCTCAATGATTTTAACACCAAACTATTTGGAATTATGACTAATCACCTGACGTCTGGCTTTATCTCTTTTTAATACTTATAAGCACCAAACTCACTATTGTCTGGCTTTACGCTAGTCCACCAGTAATTGGAATTATGACTAGTCACCTGACGTCTCTTGTCTGGCATTACCTTATTTCATACGTTCAAAAATTCTTTTAGTTTATCGTCTACTCACGTTGTCAATTGCAGTCCGTTTCAGAGTCCCTTATCGATCTCGGCTGGGGACCGTCCCTTGGACTCCTCCTCGGTGCTTTCCCTTCAAGCCGGGTCGAGTTAGGGACCCTGCTCGCAGCGCCAAATTGTAGTGGAAGTTTCGATCAACCCTTGAACTCAAGTATAGTAAGGTGACGTTCTTCCAGGTTCTTTATCTCAGACCGCAGATTGACACAATGAGGAGACTCTAGGTTATTCAAAGATACGTTTAATAAGTTTGCAAACTGGAGCGTTCAACAGAGTGACACAGACTCTGTTAGCAATTGCAGAATCGCACACCAAGATAATTTTAAATGCAGCTTATATAGTTTTCTGGAACTTCATACAAAGGAAGAAACCAAACAGTGTAACCATATAAGGGTTGGTTATAAAGCTTAAAGGTTGTGGAGACCATATAGGGTCACAGTCAGGCTATAGGACAGGAAATTATTGCTATTTCAGAGAATCACAGAACAGCCATAAGACAAGTGCAGCTAGACATGACAGCTAAATTTAGATTGAACTGGCTGCTCCTTGTTACCCACAAAGTCTGTTTACTTTAGATTCTTATTGGTTCGTCTGAATAGAGAGGTTAATAATAAGTCTGATTGGTTGTTGCTACCCCTGTCGGTGGGGGGGGGGGGGGTAGTTCCAAGGAACAGCCTGTTTAGCTTAAACAGATTATATTCTTTATATTTGTTACACACAAAATCATTATTTTTCTTATTACATGCCCTGCTAGTCCTATTGACTTGGGACAGGCTTCAACTTAGACTTAACGTTACATCCTACATTGTTATCTTAACCTATTTATTTGCTATTGAGCAAGCTAAGCAAGTGTGAGGTTACAAAAATTCCATTACAGAATGCAATGTTTTAATTTGTTCTTGCGAGTGAATGTCCATGCAGCTTTACACTTGTTTATGACTCAAAATGCCAATGCTTGTTCGTCATCAATGCAGAACTAGAACACAATCCTGTACTAGATGAAAACTTGACCCAAATTTATACTCAAAACAGGTGCACCAGCAAATCAGAAATTGAAGAGCTTGCTGATGTTATAAAATTGGAACCAAAAAATCCACACCTGTTAAACTTCATTGCGCAACATAGAGGCAAACATCTTACTTTAAAAGACCTGCAGAATCTGAAAGCTCGTTGCAAACATATGCAACTGCCACAAAGTGGTGAAGATCACCTTAATGCATAGAAACTATTTGAAAATGAAGATGGAAGGTGTCCATTACACATAAATGAAAATGGTGACTTGCAATTTTTACTTGTACAGACACAATCAATGAAAATTTTATATGATACATTTCCAGAAGTGATTCATGTAGATTCTTTTGCATTCGTAAGGAGTGAGTCCAAAGAAAACATGAATACAAATGGGCACCTTTTAAAGAATTTGCCGGACAGCAGGAACCACAGACCTTTATTATAGACAAAGACTTTACTGAGATGTTCTGTTAACAGCGTTTCACACAAAACAGGAAAAGTGCTGTCTGAGCAGGACAAATACAGGAAAGCTGTTGTAACAACAAATGAGCTTGCTGCTTGAGTTGTAAGACAATGAATGGAAGAATTCACAAAATGACCATACTTCATAGTATATGCAGTGCATGGAGAAACAGGCATGGGGTGAAGGAGCTAATTGGAGAGCAGCTGAAAGAGGACCCTTCTGAGACACCAAATGTGGATTTGCCATATATAACCTTGAATGCGTCTCTCATGGAAGAAATACCCATCATGAAGAAACAGAAGCAAAAGTAAAAGTGTTTGCTGTCACCTCAGAAAACAGCAATAGCAATGAATCCCTTGTCTTTCCATCAGAAATAGGCTTGCTGAAATAGTGAGCCAGAAGTGAACCTGAAATAACAGACCACCTCATACAGAAAACACAGAAAATGTAATTTGTCTTGCATCAGATCCTGCAAACACGTTTGCTAGTGAGAATGTAACAGATCAAAGCACTTGAAGTGAAGAAAATCAAGGCAGTAGTGTTGCACTTCAGGCTGCTTCCCAGATAGCAGAAGTAAAGCACCTACCTTGGAAATCGGAATCTGTACTGTGAAGCGCCATTTACTAGACAAGCATGTGCTTAAATGATCTGAAAGGTCCAATTAAATTAAGAACAGTTAAATCAAATGGAAGACCAAAAGGAATGGCAAAGTGTTTTTCAACATTTCCAAAGTACAGAAAGAAAGAAAAAAAAACAAGAAACATTCAGCATGTGATTTAGATGCTTAAACCCCTATAAATAGATTGGAGTAAAATAGAGAAAACATCCACAGAAAAAGGATGGCTGTTTTTTAAAAATGTAGTACTAGAGGCGCAAAACAATTACATCCCAAAAGTAGACAAATCTAAATCTAAAAAAAAATGGCCAAAATGGTTTAATAGATCAATTCAAAAAAATATTCAGCGAAAAAAGGCACTTTACAGAGCGTTTAAAAGGGACCAAAAACAAAGTACAAAGAAAGAGTACTTGGAACTGCAAACACAAGTCAAAAAGGAAGTTAGAAAGGCCAAGAGAGAGACAGAAATCAATATTGCTAAGGGGGCTAAAACCAATTCCAAAATGTTTTTCCAATATTATAACAGCAAGAGAACATTCAAAGAGGAGGTTAAATGTCTAAGAGACACAAATGGCAAAATCGTAGACGAAGAAAAAAAAATAGCAAATATATTAAATGATTACTTTTCACAGGTTTTTACAAAGGAGGACATGGACAACATGCCCCACATGTCGACCTGTTCCTATCCAGTTTTAAATAACTTTAGCATAACAGAGGCAGAAGTGTAAAAGGGACTAGGAGCGCTTAAAGAAAACAAATCCCCTGGGCCGGATGACATCCTCCCAATAGTACTCAAAGAAATGAAAGAAGACATTCTTTTGCTGTTTCACGATGTATTCGCGTGATAACGTCACACAGTCATGACTGTAGAGTCGATTTTCTCGTGCATGTAAACCCTGCCAATGAATTTCATTTGCCATGTTTCTGCCCAGTTCCCTATCAAGTACGAAATGTAACCATTACCTAATGGGTATTTAAAGTAAAGACTGTGATAACCTGTGGCAGAGTGTCCCGCCCCTATTTATTATTATTTGTATTTGTTTGCGGCGCGGATAAAAGTGCCGCGTCTTTTGTTATTGTTTTTATATTTATATTTAAAAACCTGTGAGGATGCATGACTGATCAGCTACTGATTATTTAACTAGCTGACAGTCATGCATCCTTACCAAACGATGCAGACTGTGGCGAGGGTAATAAGATAATTAACAACTAGTTAACCCCTCGGCCAGAGTATAGAACCGCAGCTGTCCGGGTTTGGTTGTTGAGGATAGAGAGGAGAGTACGGAGGCGGAGTGAAAGAGTGAGGAAAAAGAACAATTGCTATATTTAAAAAATATACTTATTGCGAGCCAGACTGGCACATAGTGGTGAGGTTGATGACGTCACAGACCAGGAAGTAACTGAATCAAAACAGTGGATGGGCAGGTGAAGCTGAATGCTATGGCACTCAGCGTATTTATTAATAATTAAACAAAAACAAAAGATTTAAACAAAACACAAAACAAAAAGGCGCAATGGCCAAACAAACAGAAACAAGTATATTTTTTAAATATAGCAATTGTTCTTTTTCCTCGCTCTTTCACTCCGCTCTCCCGTACTCTCCTCTCTATCCTCAACAACCAAACCCGGACAGCTGCCGGTTCTTATACTCTGGCCGAGGGGTTAACTAGTTGTTAATTATCTTATTACCCTCGCCACAGTCTGCACATCGTTTGGTAAGGATGCATGACTGTCAGCTAGTTAAATAATCAGTAGCTGATCAGTCATGCATCCTCATGAGGTTTTAAATATAAATATAAAAACAATAACAAAAGACACGGCGCTTTATCCGCGCACAAACAAATACAAGTAATAATAAATAGGGCGGGACACTCCCACATAACCTGAATAAGATGTATATCAAAGCTGCACGTAGTGCCTGTGACGCAGTCGAGCCCGCCCCCCAAGGGCAAAAAGACATCGTCATCGTTGTTCCTTTCACCGACCTGAAAGCGAGAGAGATCTACGAACAGATGGGAACATTTACTTACCTGATTTTGTTGTTTCGCTTGTGTAATTACACTTTATTGTGATTATTATACGTGCTTAAAGTAATTACTACTTGCATGTATTGTGCACTCAGCCATGGTTTTCGTTAGTCCCTCAGCGGCCTTGTGCTCTGTGCGAATCCAGCGGCTCCGTCGCCCCTTCCCCGGATCGAACCACCTTAAGTTGGCTACTTGTGTTCTCTCTCAGGCTGCTAGCTTCGGTTGAAGTTTCAAAATAAAAAATGTGTTTTTTGTTACAAAAATTATATTAAATTAATGGTAATTAAATTGTTACTGTGTTATGTGAGAAAAATAGTTTCTCTGTGTGTATTTTTTCAGTTTTTTTCACTGAAATAGTAACTCATCTGTCCTGTGTTAGACCGAGGTGCTCGCTTCGGGTTAAGCTGCTTGCCCACAGTGTCTTGTGCCACATTAGTTCTGCAGTGTGAAGACTGTTAGGATGGGCATCCCTATAAATCGCACCAATGGTAACTGTAGGTCCCAGACCTGCTTCCGTTCCCGCCGGTACTTGTACAATGAACAAGGTTACCCTTTGCCGATTCACTAGCAGTCGCTGGGCTCAGCTCTGCTTCGGGTCTGACTGTTCGCAGTCTTTCCCGCAGTGTTTCGTTGCCACTCTGGTTTCTGGTTGCAGTGCCATTGCAAAGGCTGTCAGGGCTCTGACAGCAGGCTTCCTCGAGTCTTAGGGCTGTGTTGGCTAGGCCAGAAGCTATGTAGGTGGGCATCCCTATACAGTGCCTTGCATAACTTTTCCACATTTTGTAGTGTTACAACCTGGAATTAAAATTGATTTAATTGGGATTTTTACGATTTGATTTACACACCATACTTAACACTTTGAAGGTGCAAAATATCTTTTATTGTGACACAAGAGTTAATTAAACAAAAAAAAGACATAAGTATTCACCCCCCTGAGTCAATACTTGGTTGAAGCACCTTTGGCAGCAATTACAGCTGTGAGTCTTTTTGGGTAAGTCTCTCTCTACCAGCTTTGCACATCTGGATCCTGCAATTTTTGCCCATTCTTCTTGGCAAAATTGCTCAAGCTCTGTCAAGTTGGATGGGGACCATTGGTGAACAGCAATTTTCAAGTCTTGCCACAGATTCTCAATTGGATTGAGGTCTGGGCTTTGACTGGGCCATTCTAAGACATTCAAGTTCTTGTTTTTAAACCACTCCAGTGTAGCTTTGGCTGTTTGTTTAGGGTCATTGTCCTGCTGGAAGGTGAACCTCCGCCCCAGTCCCAGGTCTCTTGCAGACTGAAACAGGTTTTCCTCTAGAATTTCCCTGTATTTGGCTCCATCCATCTTGCCCTCAATCCTGACCAGTTTCCCAGTCCCTGCCAATGAAAAGCATCCCCATAACATGATGCTGCCACCACCATGCTTCACCGTGGGGATGGTGTTCTCAGGGTAATGAGCAGTGTTTGCTTTGCGCTACACACATAGCGTTTTGCGCTAAGGCCAAAAAGTTCAATTTTGGTCTCATCAGACCAGCTGTGTCTCCCACATGCCTTTTGGCAAAATCCAAATGGGATTTGATATGGGGTTTTTCAGGAATGGCTTTCTTCTCGCCACTTTTGGTGGACGGCCTTCTCTAGGCAGAGTCGCGGTTGTGCCATATTCTTTCCATTTTTTAATAATGGATTTAACGGTGATCTGGGGGATGTTCAAAGTTTGGGATATTTTTTTATAACCCAACCCTGATTGGTGCTTCTCCAGAACTTTATGCCGGACTTGTTTTGATAGCTCCTTGGTCTTCATGATGCTGTTTGTTTAGATATGCTCTCTAACAAACTCTGGGGCCTTCCAGAAACAGGGGTATTTAATCTGAGATCATGTGACACTTTAATTGCACACAGGTGGACTCCATTCAACTAATTATGTGACTTCTGAAGGCAATCGGTTGCACCAGAGCTTATTTAGAGGTGTCACAGCAAAGGGGGTGTGCAATCAAGACTTTTCAGTTTTTTATTTGTAAATAATTTTGAAAAATATGTCGATTTTTTTTCCCCACTTCGACATTATGGACTATTTTGTGTAGATCAGTGACAAAAAATCCTAATTAAATCCATTTTAATTCCAAGTTGTAACACTACAAAATGTGGAAAAGTCCAAGGGGGGTGAATACTTATGCAAGGCACTGTATATTGCTTCTTCGGTAACTGTAGGTCGCAGACCTAGCTGTGTTCCCAGAGGTTACAGTACTAGTAGTGCACCGTATCGTGCCCTGTGTACTGTACTGTGTAGGGTTGTCACGATACCAGAATTTTGAACTTCGATACGATACCAGTTCAGTTTCACGATACTCGATACCTCTTCAATACCACGGCAAAAAAAAAAAAATCTTAACACGCAAAATAAGAGAACATTCCTTTAATAAAGGTAAACAATCTTGCTTCTAGGTCAAACGGTGCAGGTGCAGTAAACGTAATTTGCATATTATCAGTTAAGGATTTTTTTTTGTGTAGGACTATGATTGCCTGGCCCTTTAACAGTTCTGCTTGTTTTTGGTAGTGAAATAAAGAGGATGAAGTAAGACTACAAAGTGGATGGATTTGAGATTTTTATTAATTGATTCAGGTGAGTGCTCTGTACATTATTGATGGAGAAAAGTTCTCAAAAAAGTTTTTACTGTTATTATATTTGTGCTTATAACTGTGACTACAGGGGTTTCAGGTAAGTACCATATGTGGAATAAATCAGCACCAACTGGGGAGTCAGAAAATAAAAAATCCATTGTTTGATTTGATACCCAATACATTTAGTAAAGAAACATAGGGCAGCAGTGTGGAGTAGTGATTAGGCTCTGGACTCTTGACCGGAGGGTCGTGGGTTCAATCCCAGGTGGGGGACACTGCTGCTGTACCCTTGAGCAAGGTACTTAACCTAGATTGCTCCAGTAAAAACCCAACTGTATAAACGAGTAATTGTATGTAAAAAATAATGATAACTTGTAACAATTGTAAGTCGCTCTGGATAAGGGCGTCTGCTAAGAAATAAATAATAATAAACAAAAAACTAACGAATGGCAGGATGAAAATAAAATACGCTTTTTAGAAAAAAAGAACATTTGTTGTCAAATATTTTTTTCAGTGCTCCGAGTAGAAAAGAATGTATTTTACAATCAAACTTCAAGGTCTTGGGAACATGTCTAAAATGAAAGAATTAAAATTGGAACACCAGAACAAAAGTTACAGCCATTTATAACAAAACTGTAGAAAATGCAAGAAATGCAAAATAATATGTAAAAGAAGAAAATTATCAAAAACAAGGGAAACGCAATCTTTTTTTGTTTGGCAATGTTTTCTTTGCTATCCTCTTGCGTCTGCTCTATCCAATGCTCTCTCAGTCAGTCAGTCAGATTCTCACCAACGTAGATGCCCATATTGGGTATAATTAGAAAGCCACAGTCCGCCCCTTTCCAAGAGTGACAGCCATATGCGCCTATGATATATCGCTGTCATGTACTACGTCTTAGAAGGCCGAGCCCGGGGGGGCGACCGCAATAAAGCTAGACTAACCTCAGAGAGAAATCTGTGAAGTGTGTTTGATACATTGACAGATAACTAGAGTCGTTATTTGTAACATTAATGTGAAGGCAGACAAATACTATCTATCACTCCAACGTAGAGCACAACACCGTACACATTAGCGCTAAATTAGCTAGCTTGCTTTCTTAATTTCACATTTCCTCATCGTTTTCATTGAGGATGAATTTTTAACTTATATATGTGATGCATTCATTCAATAATCTACGCTGTTGCTAACCTGTCTGAATTATTTGAAGAGGTCAGGGTGCCTGTTCGCCAAATGCTTTGCTAAATTTGAGGTGTGGCCTCCTTTCGTTTGTACCATCTTAAAGCACCATTTGCATATGGGCTTGGATGGATCTTTTGCTTTGCGTTGCTCATTCACTTCATAAACGAAATATTTCCACACAGCTCTGCTGCTGTTCTCTTTTTCTAAGAGTGCGGCCGCTGGGCTTGTGTGTCTTCCATCTTAACCTTTTACTCCTGAATCCTGGCTGTCTCGTTGTCATTGTTTCCACCTGGAGTGTATGGTATCCCTGCACGGACATAAAGGGAAGTTTTTTTTTTTTAGTACGACGCCAACACGCAAACACGCAATTTTCATTATACAAGTACAGAGTCCTCCGGTACTTTATGTTTTTCGGTATTACCGAATGCATAATTAATGAAGCTCAGAACCGTTTTTGAAATTTGGTATTGCCATAGTATCAAAGTATCGGTATTTTTGACAACCCTAGTACTGTGTGCACAGTGGGTACCATACACCGTACAGTGTGTACCGTGCCGTGTTCACTGTACATAAGAATATAAGAACATAAGAAAGTCTACAAACGAGAGGAAGCCATTCGGCCCATCTTGCTCGTTTGGTTGTTAGTAGCTTATTGATCCCAGAATCTCATCAAGCAGCTTCTTGAAGGATCCCAGGGTGTCAGCTTCAACAACATTACTGGGGAGTTGGTTCCAGACCCTCACAATTCTTTGTCTAAAAAAGTGCCTCCTATTTTCTGTTCTGAATGCCCCTTTATCTAATCTCCATTTGTGACCCCTGGTCCTTGTTTCTTTTTTCAGGTCAAAGAAGTTCCCTGGGTTGACATTGTCTATACCTTTTAGGATTTTGAATGCTTGAATCAGATCACCGCGTAGTCTTCTTTGTTCAAGACTGAATAGATTCAATTCTTTTAGCCTGTCTGCATACAACATGCCTTTTAAACCCAGGATAATTCTGGTTGCTCTTCTTTGCACTCTTTCTAGAGCAGCAATATCCTTTTTGTAACGAGGTGACCAGAACTGAACACAATATTCTAGGTGAGGTCTTACTAATGCATTGTAGAGTTTTAACATTACTTCCCTTGATTTAAATTCCACACTTCTCACAATATATCCGAGCATCTTGTTAGCCTTTTTTATAGCTTCCCCACATTGTCTAGATGAAGACATTTCTGAGTCAACATAAACTCCTAGGTCTTTTTCATAGTTCCCTTCTTCAATTTCACTATCTCCCATGTGATATTTATAATGCACATTTTTATTGCCCGCATGCAATACTTTACACTTTTCTCTATTAAATTTCATTTGCCATGTGTCTGCCCAATTCTGAATGCCGTCTAGATCATTTTGAATGACCTTTGCTGTTGCAACAGTGTTTGCCACTCCTCCTATTTTTGTGTCGTCTGCAAATGTAACAAGTTTGCTTACTATACCAGAATCTAAATCATTAATGTAGATTATCAATAGCAGAGAACTAATACTGATCCCTGTGGTACACCACTGGTTACCTCACTCCATTTTGAGGTTTCTCCTGTAATCAGTACTTTCTGTTTTGTACCTGTTAACCACTCCCTAATCCATGTGCATGCATTTCCTTGAATCCCTACTGCGTTCAGTTTGAGAATTAATCTTTTATGCAGGACTTTGTCAAAAGCTTTCTGGAAATCTAAATAAACCATGTTGTATGCTTTGCAGTTATCCATTTTCAATGTTGCATCCTCAAAAAAGTCAAGTAGGTTAGTTAGACACGATCTCCCTTTCCTAAAACCATGCTGGCTGTCTCCCAGGATATTGTTACCATATAGGTAATTTTCCATTTTAGATCTTATTATAGTTTCCATAAGTTTACATATAATAGAAGTCAGGCTTATTGGTCTGTAGTTACCTGGTTCGGTTTTGTCTCCCTTTTTGTGGATCGGTATTACGTTTGCAATTTTCCAGTCTGTCGGTACAACCCCTGTGTCAAGAGACTGTTGCATGATCTTGGTTAGCGGTTTGTAAATAACTTCTTTCATTTCTTTGAGTACTATTGGGAGGATCTCATCCAGCCCAGGGGATTTGTTTATTTTAAGAGCTCCTAGTCCCTTTAACACTTCTGCCTCTGTTATGCTAAAGTTATTTAAAATTGGATAGGAACAAGTCAACATGTGCGGAATGTTGTCCGTGTCCTCCTTTGTAAAACCCTGTGAAAAGTAATCATTTAATATATTTGCTATTTTTTTTCTTCATCTATGATTTTGCCATTTGTGTCTCTTAGACATTTGACCTCCTCTTTGAATGTTCTCTTGCTGTTATATTATTGGAAAAATATTTTGGAATTGGTTTTAGCCCCCTTAGCAATATTGATTTCTATCTCTCTCTCTTGGCCTTTCTAACTTCCTTTTTGACTTGTGTTTGCAGTTCCAAGTACTCTTTCTGTGTACTTTGTTTTTGGTCCCTTTTAAACGCTCTCTAAAGTGCCTTTTTTAGCTGAATATTTTTTTTAATTGATCTATTAAACCATTTTGGCCATTTTGTTTTAGATTTAGTTTTGTCTACTTTTGGGATGTAATCGTTTTGTGCCTCTAGTACTACATTTTTAAAAAACAGCCATCCTTTTTCTGTGGATGTTTTCTCTATTTTACTCCAATCTACTCTGTTAGTCTCTGTTTCATACCTTCATAGTTTGCTTTTCTAAAATTGTAAACCTTAGCTTTAGTCATTACTTTTGGGGTTTTAAAAAATACTTCAAATGAGACCCAAGTTGTGGTCTGAGCAGATTATTTTGCTCAGCATCTGATCCTGTCTCCGAGTAGATTGGTTCCCTTTCTGTTTAAGTGCAGTCCGTCCCACCTGTATAGATAGTCCTTGTTGTAGAATGTGCTCCAATGTTCAAGAAAGGTGAAGCCTTCCTGGGTGCACCACGATTTCAGCCATGCATTTTGATTTTGTATTTCCAGCTGTCCATATGGTCCTTTGCAGGGCGCCGGCAGTATCCCAGAAAATACCACAGTTTTGGTCTTGCCTTTTAATTTCCTTCCTAGCTCGCCGGGTGCACCGTGGGTACCATACACCGTACCGTGTGTACCGTGCCATGTTCACTGTACCGTGTGCACCGTGGGTACCATATACCGTACCATGTGTACCGTGCCGTGTTCACTGTACCGTGTGCACCGTGGGTACCATACACCATACCGTGTGTACCGTGCCGTGTTCACTGTACCATGGGTACAGTACCTTGTATATCATACTGTGTGCTCCATACCAGTGTACCACACCATTGACTCTGTGCTGCATGCACCGCACCATACCCGTGATTAGCATCTAGTTATTTGCAGGAGTTACTGACCCTGTATCTTCCAAACCGCACTTGGAGATCACAAGATGCGGGGGCTGCTGGTTATTCCTAGGGTCAACAAAAGCAACACGAGAGGTAGGGCTTTTTCTTGTATAGCTCCGAAATTATGGAATGCTCTGCCTTCGTTTGTCAGGGAAGCTGGGACCGTTACAGTTTAAGTCAAGACTAAAAACGCAATTTTATAAAATGGCTTTCTTACCTTAGTGGGTTTTATGTAAATTTAAAATGTATTATTATTATGTGTATACTGTTGTTTAAATCTGTTATTTAAATGGTCTGATTGTGGCAGTTGTATGTGTGATATCTTATACAAATATATTGTAGTTCTTTTTTTTCTGCTATGTACTGTACAGTGCTTTGCGATACTTCTGTCTAAAACACGCTATTTTTTTCTGCTATGTACTGTACAGTGCTTTGCGATACTTCTGTCTAAAACACGCTATGTAAATGCAATAAATTAAATAAACAAAACAACCAGGGTTTTCTCTTGCTCATCAACCTATTTCCTTAAAGTAACTGTAGCTAGCAAAATAGTTTCATTCATTTACTTCAAGAACACCCATTCATATTTAGGCCTCAAATGTGCAGTTTTGAGAGAAACAAAGAATCGTATTTTCATTAAAACATGATATGTGGTGCCATACTAGGTTATACTAATAACCTGCTGCAAGTACGATCATACTAATCTCTGCTGCAAGCCATGCTTTTAGACATTTTCCCTCACCCCTTCACTGGCTTCATTCCTGTCAATAACCAGCCAGTTGCTTTGACCAAGAAGACCCTGGTGGGGGGAATGATCAGTAACAGTCTTTTCTGTCTCCTGCTTTCACACAGTGCAGGGGTGTAAACTCGTGCTTTACAGGACGCGCGGGTGATTTTGGACTGGGCCTTCCTGCTTTATTCTATGTGTGTGTTGTTTGTCTGCTGTCAGCAGCTTAATTATTGTATTTAAATTGCATAAAATGCCTTTTGTATTATGAAACCAGGAATTTATTTAAGTGTTTAACCCCTTAACCTCTTTAATTTGTCTCCTTAGAACCAAGGAACAACAAAAAAAACTTCAGCAGCAACAGATTCAGAATGCATAAGTGTGAAGCCATATTCCAGATTTCAACAAATATTTTAATCGGAAATTTATATAAACCTAAAATTCAATAGATGTAAAATACAGCCCAGAACGTGTTCTGTTTAGCTTTACTCAGGATAGCAGATTTGGTTGGTATTTGTTTAAGCAGCAGAAGAATGTTTCCAGATCCCCCACCAGGCAGTGCTCTCTCTCTCTAACCTTTGGTTCCTTTCCTTTCTGTTTCTAGACCTTGCGGATGGATCTTCCGACAAAAAACAGATGGTGTTCGGAGTTGTTACAGCCATCGACATGCTCAACTTTGTTGCCTCAAAGGAGAAAAGGCACACTGAAAACTGAATGTTTTTTTAAAACATCCTGCTGAAAAAAAGCTGAATGTAATATTTGTTTTGCTTTGTTAACCACTCACTCATTAATTCTTAATATCTATCTATCTATCTATCTATCCTGTTACCATGGTTATGTATTTATCAGACTCCTACCTACATCATTACTGCCTGTGCCGCTTAATGTCAACAACCGCCACATTTAGAACTAACAAGCCTGTAAAGCACACATGTATTATCATTTTCCTGCCATTGATCATTAATAACGGGTAAGTAAGCTGGGCTGAGTTGAGTGTGGGACGGAGGGGGGTGATGCCGGGACGCCAAAATCACCGTCGAGCCTTCTTGAGGTGTCGTGGGCTAGTCGACGAAACACCGAGGATGGAAGATGCCCACTTGAAGACCCCAGAGATGTACCCTACTTAGCTCAATCCAGACGGTTGTCATGCTGATGCGCTGGGGAGACCGCACTATGGTTGATCCCCAGAGCCAGCATCGCAGCCGTTGTGTGTGCTGATGTGGCTAGGGAGGCAATAAGCTGATCCCTGGAGCCAGCATTACACTTCAGCCATCAACACCAGACAGAAGGATATCTACATCATCATAGGGAAGAAAGTGCAAATGGATGGAGACGCAGATGGATCACATTAGTTTACTGTAAAGCTACGTCGTAGTTGGTGCTTATCTTGGCGAGAGCCGAGTTCAAATCAGCATGAAGTTTTAACATCTACTCTTGTGTAATGGAAATCATGTAATTTCTTTTTGGTTTCACAAAAAACTCTTAATTGAAAGAGCTTGGATAGCATACATTATGTACCCTTTTTAATTCTAGTTCCTGATCATTCCACACAACAGTTCTTATTCTTAATTCATATTTTAAAATTAAGTTAATGCTATTAACAGTAACATTACAATAAGTAATTATATAGATGGGTGGTCTATAGAACTAGTTGATTTTAACATGAAAGAAAAGGATATTTCAGGTACTTAAAAAGGTAGAATAATTGATTACAACTCAATTATCAGGACGTTTCGGACTACACGTCCTTCATTGGCTGAATACAAATAAACAGTTTTTGTATTCAGCCGATGAAGGACTTGTAGTAGTTTCTCAAACTTTATATATAAATAAATTACAGGGATTCTGTGTTGTTCTGTACAGGTGGTCTTTAGAGTCATGGTCAAGGTTCTAAAAGGATATGGATTTATTTTTACTATTCATTGTGTAGGTTTTTGTTTACTTTAAACCTTTAGTTTTCTCTGTTGCCTGAAATAAGAAGTGACCAGTGTGTTCAATTCATCGAGTCAATCGTATGCCTTGCTTAGACCAAAAGGCCTAAAGGGGGATCTGGCCAGGTTAAGGTTTTTATTTTCATGGATTTAAATGTGATCTTTTGCTCTTGGTAGACTCTGAAGATGGTATAAAGGTAATTAATAGTATAGTGTGGACCTTTGTTACATTTTGCTTGTTTGGCTTTAAAATGTATCCTATGTAATACTGTGATTGGATACAGGAAAAACAGTAATCAAATTAGCTGAAAGAAACTTGAATAAAAGTGTTTTTTTTCTGAGCAGTGGTGTTTCTTTGCTTTTTTATATAGATTGCCTAGGTATGACCGTTTTGAGCTCTCACGTTTTAATCTGCCATTGTAGGGTTTGTGAGTAAATTTGGGGAAAAATTTCAATCCCTTCTTCAATCCTTTTGGATATACTAATGTTTTAGCGAATGCCTTTAGTACAGTATTGTTTGACACAACATTTTTAAGCTGTTTTCTAGCTGTGCTTCTGTTTTTGTTCAACTTACTGTACCAACTAGTGAAATATGTGTAATGATTTCATGCCTAGACCAACATTGCAAGCTACAAAAACATTTACGTATGATATATAAAAAGATGTTGACATTGGGAAACTAGATTTCGTTTTATGGGTGTGTTTCACCACTGTATCAACTATATAAATAATTGTACTTGGGTGGGTTTTTTGTTTGTTTGTTGTAAAACCTGTACAGCTACACATAAGCCCTGTTTATCCAAACTTTTTTTTTTTTAAGCAACTTTTGCCTATTCATACAGCGTGAATGAATAGGACTGCTCCACACTAGTCATGATCCTAGAAGTTACAGTATCCTTAGGCATTTGAACCTCCTATGACGGTCACACGCCTCTTCCCTTCTCATGGGCTTTTTCCCATCTGATGGGGCAATGTATGCGTCACAAATGTTTTACTGTGTAAAACTGACCTGAAAAAAGCTGTAGCCAAGCGTGTATCCAGTCTGTCTGAGCAAGCCCAGATTTCAACACCAAGATGTATTATCATAAACGTCTGAAAGCCATAATAAAAGCAAAAGGAGGACCCATGAAACACTAAAGCAGGGGTGCCAATACTTCTGTCATGAGCGAATACTTTAAATGAAATTGTGTTTTTTTTGTTTTTTTATAAAAACTGTTTCTTAGAGGGACTTCTGGTTGGACTCAATCTAAGATGGCCGTGTAGTTTTCGACTCGCACACTTAACAGCCCAATTTATTGAATATTGTATTACTTTTACTTACTGTGGGCATTTTCAACGGATATTTCTGCTCATGAATACTGCAGATAAAAGAACGTCCTTGGAAATGGAACCCCTCCCCTTCGATGAAAAACAAGGGTAAAAAAGCGAGAAAACAGCTCACCATGTCGTCGGATACGTTGACTGACTCTAGCAGGGGGCCGCATGGAGAAGACTTGCCTTGGTTACCTGACTCTCAAGTGGAGCAATTGAAGGTCGTTTTCGCCGATTCCGTCAAGGATATAATATTGATGTTAAAGCTATACGCAATGACATGGATTTAATTCGGTCCAGACTGCAACAGGTTGAAAAGAAAGTGTCAACGCTGACTTCTTCGATACAGACGCATCAAGCGTACAGATATTCTGCAGGCCGCTCAGAGGCAAAATAGGGGACAGACTAAAACGAATGACAAAACGGAATGCCCATTGACAACAATGGAGAGTGGAATGCCCATTAACTACAATGGGGAAAACAGATGGACGGTCAATATCTCCAAATCCCAGACAGCAATCTAAAAATCCCGAATACACATTTTTAAAAATAAACTAGTACACAAAATAAAAGTGGAATGACAGGGAATGACAGCTGCTTTCTATGCAATGACAGGCCTGGAGTACCGAAAACACACTCAAAACAGCACAAATAGGAATGACAGTCTATATCTCAAAATCTCTAACAGGAATCCTAAAATCCCGAATATTGTTTCTTCAAAATAAAGTACTGAACAAAATAAAAGTCGAATGACGGAATGGCAGCTGCTTTCTATGGAATGACAGGCCTGAAGTACCGGAAACACACTAAAAACATAGAACAAATAGGAATGACAGCCTATATCTCGAAATCTCAAACAGGAATCCTAAAATCCCGAATACAGTTTCTTCAAAATAAAGTAATACACAAAAAAAAGCACTGAGGGTGTTTTTCACTTAATCAGCTGAACAATAAAGGGCTGCTACCCCCTAGGTGTAAACAGTTATATCTCAGAAACTATTCGGAGTTGAATGCTGATATTTCAATTTTCCATCACTTCATTCACTTTTACTAACTTTGTGTCGATTTTCACAAAACAGAAATATTTTGATTTACATGCAGGTCTCACAAATGAAATACTTTGGAAGTTTTATGGTGTTTGTTGAAAGTCAACCTCCATGATACCACTTCCTGCATTGACAACAAAGAACCATGCAGTCGTGATTAGAACAGATGTGTGGGAGGTTTGGGTATCCTTGCTGAATGGAATCCACAATTTTCCTCTTTCTCTGTCACTCACAAAAGGAATGGCATATATTTTGTCACCATTCAGCAGGTTCAAAATATACCTCAGAAAGTTATGATGATAGGTTTTAAACTTCCTTTCATGTAACAGGAAGGCAACTGGAAACACTGGATCTCCAATCAAAGATACATTGCGAATTACAAAGGGTGATATGTAGATTCACCAAGATTAAATGTTGTATCATATGACATCAGCTGAGGAAGAGCAAGATCATTGCTGCAGATGTCTATGAGGACCTGAGCATCGTTTATGAGAGTAGGGTGCCCAAATGAAACCAAAAGATCTGGGTAGAGTGTTATGTTCCACACATAATCTTTCAGATGCACTGCGTTCAAACAAGCTGAATATTTCGTCATTGGAAATTCGCTGTTTTTTTGTTTCTTAGTCAATAACATTTTTCACTTGGGCGATCCACAGCTATGTGCTTGTCAGAGCCTGTGTTGGACTGTGACTTTGCTGCCTCCTTAATATGAGTCAGGGTAGACTTCATGGTAGAGATGAATGGTTTTTTCAGAATGTTTTTGTAAACCGTGTGTTGATGGTTTGTACAAAGCTTCATTTCCCAAGTAATGTATGACATACATTTGTCTGTTTTGTGGCTCTCGTAAACAGTAAATATGACGGCGAAAACCAAAAATTGAATCTTTTCCTTTTCCTGTGCTATCTTTTAAATAATAGTACCGTTTCAACACAGCAGGAGCATTCAGTCGTCTAGGATGATAGTTTGATCCTTTAGATACCCATCTATACTGGTCAAAACGGACATCAAATGCATTCAGTTGCACGGGAGGAAGATTTATGATTCTAGCATCATTAAAATCTGTTGTTGAAAGAATGCCATGCACCTGTTCCATAGACAGATCCCTGTCTTGGTTTACATATATGGAGTATTAAAATACGTCATTTTGTATATTTTTCTCCAGTGCTTCAATCTTTATACCATACAAATGCACCAATAAAATACCACTAAATTGAGCAGGTTAACTTAAATGTGTTTGTTTTTTTTATCTGTGAGAAAATAATATTACAATGTTTTACATACAATATAATGCGGAGAAAAGTACACTATAAAATGTAAATAATTCTGTGAAGGGATTTTTTTAATGTGTATAACTTTGTATTATTTTGTGGTGGGGGGTTTTTCTACTAACATTTTAAGCCAGTAATTCTCAGGCTTAAAACTTAATAAAACAAAAATATATTCACTTCTTTTTCTATGCACAAACTAATCCAAATTAACCAGGAATCTGTTATGTTCTTAAAGACAGCTACTTGCTTTGCTGAATACAATATAAAGAATGTTCAGAAGAAACAGCTTGAAACAAAAAACAGCTCAAACAGATAAATGTTAGCAGAAAACAAACTAGATGAGGATAAAATAAATCCTTGCATTTAAACTATTTCCCCAAAAAAAGCCTTTTTTTTTATCTAAGACTGCACAATGTAAAAAATAAATTAACAGTTTTATATTAAAACTAGCAACAGAATTTTTTTAACAAAAAGTGTTGATGCATCTAAACACTTTTTTTTTACAGTGTACACAATATCCTGTAGATAGTGTAAAATTTGAGAATTTGAATTGTTAAAAAAAAATGTATAACAATTTATTAAAAAAAAACCCAAAAAACCCAGAAAGTCTTAATGTGCCTAAGCACAGGTCCACAATAACCTGTGGGCTATTAAGTAAAATAAAAAAAATAGATGAAAAAAAAAATTGTTTAATATTAATATTTTAATAACCAAATTTTTGTAAGAAAATTAGTTATTTGAAAATGAACTCACAGCAGAATCTCTTTGAATCTGTCTCTGAATGCTTCCTTCACGAAGAGTAGTGTCATGCACTATAACTGTCACTAGCTGCAACTGAACATTTGGTACCTCCCCTTTCTCGTTTGATTGGTTCATTTACTTTCAAAACTAAACAAGCCTTATCTACAGCAAAAAAAAAATAAAGCACAATACTTGATATTTGATTTAATAAAACCAAATGCTTTATTTAATATTAAA
Source organism: Acipenser oxyrinchus oxyrinchus (assembly GCA_030684275.1). Taxonomy (NCBI): domain Eukaryota; kingdom Metazoa; phylum Chordata; class Actinopteri; order Acipenseriformes; family Acipenseridae; genus Acipenser; species Acipenser oxyrinchus. The sequence continues at coordinate 20,153,583 of CM060253.1, read as the reverse complement.
ATAGAATAAAATAGAAATTACTTAATGATAGACAATTACTGTGAAGAAATGGATTAACAATTTAATTTTCTGAAGTATGCAAAGCTAATGAAAAGAGAGTTAATCAGTTAATTATCGTAATGCTGTCCATCTCTTTATTGCTGTTAATTTCTTCTTATTTTTTTATTATATTTCTAAGCAGACACTTAGATTTAGACACTTTAAAGATATAGCATTATTTTACATACAATTGCCCATTTACACAGTTTATTTTTTCACATAGGTGTATCTTTTCAGAAACAAACGTTAGCCACTTGAAAATCCAAGTTGGCAGACATTTTTCAAGATGGCAGCCAATTATCTCTATTCTTGCTAAGAAATCTACCTAGTTAGTCCAGCAGAGAAACTGAATTTTTCTCTAACATTGAAAATGTTTTTTTTTAATTATTATTGTTGGTTTTTTTAAATATATATTCTAGAACTTACATCTACAGGATTTCAACTTATTGCATGTTAAAGAAGGTGTGTTCTTAGTAAAGAAATCAATTTTGGTGTGTTTTTTTTAGTTTATAATATTTCTTAATAGATTTCTGTAGAATGATAATACATACAAATAGTGTTGCATCTTTAAATAAAAAAGGGGTACATTCCTTCCATTTGATAGTCAAAAACTGAGGACCAAATATTAAAACGTGTTGGTAACAACTGTGGAATCAACTGTTTGATTACAGCTATGTGGTACTTTAGCCTCACCAAAGTGGCAGAATGCAACTTCAAAAATCCAAAACCTCTAGATACCAAAATGTTTTCCTTGATTCTTGTAGAGCTCATTACAGCAATACTACTAACATTTTATTATTAACATTACCTGCAGGATTGAGCAAAATTTGAAATAAAAATGGTCACTTACATCTGACAACTTGCTAAAGGTGAGTTAAGTGTTTGTGGTATTTTTTTCTTTAACGCTCTATTCATTACGAGTCACTCAAGGTGCTACACATGATGGTAGCGTATAAGTTAAGCCCAGGGTGATTTTTTTGGTCTGCGACCCTTTTCCCTTTTGGTTGACCTTTGCAAGGCAACAGGTCAAAGGGGACATTTTTAAAAAAATAATGACCATCATTTCTGAACTCAGCATATCAGAAAACCTCCAGGGGAATATAATTTTTTAAAAAATAGTTGACACTTGATATTGATTAAATGCAGTTTATTCATCACTGTTGCAAAAGGATATAGCGCGTTTAGTGAGAATTTAAAATAAATATTTTGTATTATTTAAATCATCTCTACAGCTCAGAGACTTAGGCTCAGCTCTAGTGTTCATTCTTTGGAATGGAGGTGTAGCTGATGTGTTATTTGGTCCAGATTTAACGTGAACAGTATGTATCTGTGGTCTGCACAGCACTAAGTTTCTCCACAATAATCTCCTGCCGAATAAACATTTTCTGACCTTTTTTTTTTTTTTTAAGTCTTTATTTTGTAGAACTTTTATTATTATTATTTTCCTCAGTATTAGCTCCCCCTTGATTAAATAATATTGTCAAAACTTAAATTCTTATGTACATCTGATTGAGTTGCAGCATTTCATACCCTATATCCTGTGTTAATGCATGATCATTCATTAATTTTCACATCACTGTGATATTTGCAGTTTATCCAGTTTTTTAAGATTTCATTGACACGCTATTTTACTTCAAACATTCAAAATGGCCATTCCTGCTAACTTTCAAACTAAATGGAAGACTGATTGGAGCAAATGTTGCCTTTGTCAACTGGACAAAACAGAAGAGCTCAAGTCACCACCAAGTTCCTACAGTGCCGAACAAAATGGTTATAGAAACAATTCAATAAATGTTCCTTTGTTTCATGCTGTCAACGCTTTACCCATCATCCTGGATCCAGCCAGATTAGATGAAGGTGCACATTAATAAGGAACAAAGCAAAATATCATCAAACCTGTAGACTGTTGTTCAACATCAAGTTACAGCGAGCTCAAAAAAGAGCATCTATTGTTAATAAAGACACAGTTCCTAGCCGCAGCAAAATATTGCGAACTAGTACTTCTCAATTGTCCTAATGCATTTTATGTGAGAAAGAGGCTCCATAATCTGCACTACAAAATTCAATGGTGGAGATGCTGTGGCACAGGAGGATTGTATAACAAGAGACAGCCCACCTTAATTATGAGAAGAGTGGTCAATTTTTAACTGGCAGGGAAGTCTATCCACTGGCATTTTCTGAACTAGTCACCTAACTAAATAAGCTGAAATCTTGTTCTGAAGGTACCACTCCCACCATATTCAGACTTGCAGATCTAGTAAAACTAAACAAGCAGTGACTGGAACAACTGGGGGTAGAGTCACCAGATGTCAACCAGGTTAAAAGACCAGTTATTGTTGCATATGCCAGAATCGCACTAGAAATATTCCTGTTAGATTTCAAGATATAGGCTGTCATACCTATTTGTGCTATGTTTTGAGTGTGTTTTTGGTACTCCAGACCAGTCATTCCATAGAAAGCAGCTGTCATTCCACTTTTATTTTGTGTACACTAATTTATTTTAAAAATAGTGTATTCGGGATTTTAAGATTCCTGTCTGGGATTTGGAGATATTGTCCGTCCTTCTGTTTTCCCCATTGTAGTTAATGGGCATTCCACTCCCCATTAATGGGCATTCTGTTTTGTCATTCGTTTTAGTCTGTCCCGCAAAATACAGATATCATCAATGATGCAAAGGCTGATATTACTCGGCTACAGGCGCGTCTGGCGGAATTGGAGGATCGCAATCGTCACTCTAATCTACGTCTTGTCAGTCTTCCTGGGCGATGATCCAATCTCTTTTCTTCAACACAATTTGCCACTTTGGTTTTTCCCCCCCTGCTCCAAAGGTGTCATTGAGATCGAGAGGGCTCATCGGATTAATAGTGGCGCCAATACCCAAGGAAACAAACCACGCACACTGATTTTTAAACTCCTTAGGTATAATGACAGGCAAGCTATCTTCAAAGCATATAGGCAGCCTGGTACACAAATATCACAAGGTCAGTCAAAGTTGTTGCTGTTTCCGGATTATTCTAATTTCACAGCTGAGCACAGGAAAGCCTTTGCACCGATCCAATCGTCTCTTAAACAGATGGGCATCAAGAGCTTTCTTTTATACCCATCGAAACTTAAAATAGTGCACAACGGCCAATCTAATTTGTACAGCACCCCCCAGGATGCCCAGCAGTTTGTTCTGGCGCTGAAGCGGAATGCCTAACCTACGGGACGGTACTGCTGATTTATTCCAAGCGTGTTCTACAATCAGTCGGTTCTTTATTTGATGACTGGTCTGTCGCTTATTTGTATTTATGGATGCCTGGCCTGAGGAATAGTGCCGCCAATATAGGATAATTCTGCCCTGGACAACTGTACGTTTGGACTTCTATGTGCTGTATTATTGGATATTTGCTTGTTTTAGTAAGAGTTCGAATTTGCAATGTCTATCAGTCACCAGAAGGGGGAGCAATCGGAACAAGTATAGGTACGCTCATACAGGCACTCATGGTGTACTTTGTTTATACTTTTTCAAAGACTTTTCTTTGGGACTGAAAGTTCTTTATCTGTTTATTGCAATTTTATGCTTAAAACGATCTTTATCATTATGGGCTGTTGGGTGTGTTGTCCCATCATGGCTTGAACTCCAAAGAAGTGCTGTTAATTTTGCTTTTGCTGGTCATGCGGGGGCTGTAAGGATCTCAGGCCCCGACCGACTAGCGTCTTAGAAATGTTTGTAGTTTTGTTATTTACTTTGTTATTTGTAGTTCGTATACTACCTGCAATAGCACGGGGGGGGAGGGGTTGTATTTTTCCTTATTTTCTCTTAAACAGCTGCCATTTTTTGTATTATGTAAGCTCGTTAGGACTTACGTGCTGTTTTATTTCCTTTTGTTATGTTTATTGTCTGTCTTTTTCTTGCTTGTGTATACATACTATGGTATTGCGCAGGACCTGGGGAATGGGCTTTCTAGTGCAAATATTAGACCTCCTCAATGAATAATTGTAATATTTTATCTTGGAATGTGAGTGGCTTGAACACGCCCATTAAGAGATGTAAATGCCAAGCGTGTTGCTATTGCTTTTATTCAGGAGACCCATACTAAAACTGCCGACGTTCACAGATTCCATAACAAACATTATAAAATTATTGCCCATTCATGTGCCCTGAATAAGTCAAAGGGAGTTTTGATCCTGGTAAATAGGAAACGTCTCTGGGGGTGATGCAGAAGGCAGATTTTGTTTTGTGATTATTACTTTCAATGGGACTAAATTGTGTCTTGCGTCTTTATATGCACCCAATGCATTTGATCCTCAGTTTTTAGAAAACGTTAGACTCAAATTATCTGAATTTCCTGATCCCGCAATTCTCTTAGGTGGTGACTTCAATCTGGTTTTTAACCCGACGCTCGATACCTCGCACAGCGCTGCAGAGCCTCGTGTAGCAGTTTCTAAATCTTTCCAGAATCCTTTGCACAGGATTTAAATGTATGGGAAGCATGGCGCATTAGAAATCCGAATGTAAAAGATTTTTTTTCTTTTCCCCTTTCCCCACAAGACATACTCCCGCATTGATTATATATTTATCTCACCTAGTATTTTGCGTTATTATATTTCCCCCGACATATTACCAATCCTTATTTCAGATCACGCCCGTTATGTATTCATTCAATTTTACTCCTGGAGCACCCCGTGCCAAAAGATGGCGTTTTAACTCCTTTCTCCTTCAGAACGAGGATTTTTTAAAGTACATATCCAATGGATTGAAAACCTTTTTAGAAATAAACTATGACCCTGATCTTAACCCCATTTGTTATGGGAAGTCACAAAGTGTTTCATAGTGTGTGCAGACCAGCTCAGTTATGTCTCCTGTTTCCACTTGAAAGAGGCACACGGCAAGGCTGCTCGCTTTCTCCCTTTCTCTTTGCCCTTTTAACCCCTAGCTCAGGTTGTTAGGCAAAACCCTGGCATCACTCCCATTGACATAAAAGGATCCAAGCATCCCTTATCTCTTTATGCTGATGACATACTACTTTTTCTTTCGGTCATTTCCAATTCAATTCTATTTGATGAATTTGGCTATCTGTCTGGGTACAAAATAAACTTGTCTAAGTCTGTCCTAATGCACCTGAACCCAGCAGCTAAAACTGTCCTTCTCCCACCTGACATCCCTGTTCAACTATAAACTTCAGGTTTTACGTATCTGGGCATTAAAATACACCCTAATTTTCAACAGATTCGCAAAGATAATTTTACAGGTGCCTTGATAAAAATCAAAGCTGATTTGACAAGATGGTCTCTTTTGCAACTTACGCTGCATGGTAGAATTTGTATTATTAAAATGAATGTTCTTCCTCGCATTAACTTTCTATTCTCAATGTTACCTTTATCACGCCCTCACAAATATTTGGAAGAAATTAATTCTATGTGCAGTTTTTTTGTGGAATAGCAAACGTGCTAGAAGACGTAGATGGACCCAAGAGCCCCAGTTTCAAGGCGTGCAATAGAAGAGGGTATAATTAAACCTATTAGGATCCAAGATCTCCCATTCTCTGGCCTTAAAAATAGGGCTATATCTCTACAAATAGGCCTATTATTGCTAAATCATAAGACATCTGGATGAAAGCTAATAAATACCTTGGTATTTCTTTTAATTTTCATAAATTCTCCCCCATTTGGAATAATTTCTTTCTGTTGACTGGCTCACAGCCTTTCTTTTACCCACCCTGGTCCACTAGAAACGGTCATGTTTTGAATGATATTTTTGATGATACAGTCTTACGCACATTCCAAGATCTTAAGGGGACTTACTCACTCCCTGGGTCCTCTTATTTTATGTATCTTAGGCTTCACTCCGCCCTTCGTGCTTATGGAGTTCCATGGAATGTGGCATTGTCCACTCACCCTTTAGCTCAATTACTTTGATCAACTCCTGCCACAAGAGGTCTTGTATCATCTCTTTATAATAAATTTGTAACTCACAATATCAGTTCTCTTGCTGTAAATTTTGTTTGTGATAGGGAACTCAACAAGCTGGGTGTTAGCCCTGTCTGGGATAGAATTTGGGAAAATATATTCACATCTTCTAAAAACTTAGCACACCAATTGGTTCATTTTAAATTTGTACATAAATTTTATGCTACCCCATATCATCGATTTCAAATGAATGTTTCTACTGATATCTGTGCCATGGGTGCACTCTAGGGGTAGTCAGCACTTATCTCCATATGTTTTGGGAATCTCCACGTATCCAAAATTTCTGGAAATTTGTAACTACAGCTCTCTCTAAACATATTAATATAGAGGTGACTCTGTATCCTGGTCTGCTCCTGCTTGGAGATGACTCTCAAGTTGTGCTTAATTTACAGACAAGACGACTCTTTCTTTGGGGGGGCTGACAGGAGCAAAGAAGGTTATTTTGAAGGGCTGGTTGGAACCTGGTATGGTCTATAACTGCGCATGGTTACACTTTCTCTTAGATATCTCACTTATGGAGAGGTCGACAGAAAGATTGCACCAGGCCAGTGCTAATACCTTAACTACATGGTCTACAGCTATCATTCTTATTAAAGACCTTCTTTTTTTAATATATTTATTTTTATATATAATTTGTTTTGTATTATGGTTTATTATGATTTTTATTTTACGCTTTATGTTATTATATATGGTATGTATTTTTACATATTTATGTATTCAACTTTTGCTCCCCCCCCCCCCAATTGTAAACAATAAAAATAAAAAATTGTTTAAAAAAAAAAAAAACTTTCTTAAATAACCAGAAATGGCTTTTTTGCCTTTTGTTTTATTAAAAATTGGTTAACGTTTACTGAATGTCTCCTTAATCTGTTACCTTGAAGTATAGTATTAGCGTAGTGCCAAGACTGCGACTATAATTATATTTAAAGCAAGTCCAAATTGAAAATCTTCAGAGAAATAAAATAATTGTATATTATATTTATATTATAAATAAGTAGCAAGTAACAACTCTGAGCATTTTTCTACTCTTTCCTGCAGTTATTTTGTATCATTCCTAAATTCATACTGTTTCAATTGCTTAATTCCTTAAAAAAATTAGACTTTGCACTTTAGGAAATAGGTCAAAGTACCACGCTGCAATGTCCCGACAAAAGCTCCTATCCTGATAATATCACTTTTGTTAATCCACCCTACTTAATATCACTTATGTTATTATAGCATGGTAATGTTTACATATACAAGTAAATAAGTTGCTGTATATACTTGAATTTTTCCGACATAGGGAAAGTAACGATGTGTTATTTGTTTGGTATGAGTCAAAATGTGGTACACAGTGCACTGCGCCTGCTTGCGCATGCAAGAACAATTTCCACCAAAAAAGTAGATGCCTTCCACTTTCTGATACTACACTGGTAGCCTACACAGAAATCTGTATCGTGCATATGTTTACAACTTTTTTTTCTTGTGTAAACCTTTCTGATTACATAATAATCCTGTATTATATTGAAATTCAACTAGTTATTTTATGTATTGGTTAAATTGTAAAAAATCAATATTAAACTGAAGGTCCTTTACCAGAGATACAGGACCTCATATTGAACAATCAGGTTACAGGAAATCTCCAATCCATTTTTTTAAAAGTAATTTATTTTTAAAATCTGTTGTTTTTTGTAAATAGTAAAATAAACCAATTATATCGTTATATTTTTCAGGAATTTTAGCAATATTAAGTTTGAATATAAATACGGTAGAAAAGTACATTTAAGTTTCAGCAATGTTCAGATAATACCTCAGCTTCACTGTAAATATAAGTTCTGATTTAATATTGCGAAATCGTAATTCTTTCTTATCTGCTATATATATATCTCTGTAAATTAGAATCCACGGTACAGAAATTTAACACCCATTTCATTTGTTCTTATTTATTCCAGCACCTTTACTCAGTTTCTTAGATCGCTGTATTATTCTCACTCTATACTTACTCCCATGGAATATTATTTCAGCCCTTGTTCTAGAAACAATGTCCTAGATAGAATACACCCTTGTGCATTTCACAAATATCAAGTTCTCTGCAATTATACATGTATTCCATTCCCCCAGCATATTCCTGTAACTCTTTTCTGTTCTTTAGTTTAATGGAGAATACTTTGTTTATTTTGCAGAGCTGGTCCAATAGGGTGATGGCTTTTTCAATAAGAAAACTCCACTTCACATTGAGATGTCCTTCAGACAACTCAGCTCATGACTAACTCATCGATTTGTATATTTTTCCTTTATTCAGAGATCCAGGTTAATATAGTCCTTACTCCAATTTTACGTTTTCTTCCAAGTTTATTGAATTATTTGGTTTGTTTAACTGGAGTTAATGAAGCTGGTGTTTTCAGTTCTGCTTTCTTGCTCCTCTTTTTTCTGACTGAGACAATGTCACAGAAATCCTGATCTTTTTGTGACTTTTATTGTAACTTTAGTATATTGTTGCTTCAAAACAAAAATAATTGGGGTGCCAATACCTGGAATTTTTAGGGAATCAACTTGGCCTCTGTCTTTATCACTTGCTGCTATGCATCACTGTGACAGCATAGCTTCACTGGCAAGGCTTGTTTCCTTCATGGTGAGACTCAGATACAAGAAGCTGCAGGTTTAAGCACTATTGCGGACGTTTATTAAGAAAGAAAAAAGACTGGAAAAACAGATAGACACAATGGCCAATAATTAATGGTTTAAACAAAAAAAAACACGACTATACCAACACCCAACAGCACAGCATACATCTCCAACACTAACACCAACTCTAACACCCTTTTTAGACACCTGTGAATGGAGTCTAATTAATCATCAATTACTCCATTATGGCCCTAGCCACATTCCCAGACACACCCACTTATTACACGGCAGGGTTTCCACCCTGCCACATACCTCTCCTCATGTGCACAGCACATCTGGCCACAATCGGCCACCTCCCCCCTGAAACACCAACCCCTCTCCTCATGTCCATCTTTCCCAGTGTGGATTCTTGTGGGTGGGTTGGTCCCAGTGGCGGAGTAATAGCAGGTGCAACTGCACTCGGGCCCACGCACTCAGAGGGTTTTTTTTTTAAATAATAATGCGGTAGTAAGCCCTGCTGATTTTAAATGTATTTGTTTATTTTTAGAACGGCTTCTCCCCCTCTGCCCCTGTGCAGATTATTGTTTGTTATGATTTATTTATTGTAAATATGACTTCGAAACGCAGTGGGTTTTGTTAGTTTTTGTATTTATTATTGTATTTATTGACCGCGAAGCACCGTTTGTTTTGTTTAGCAGTGTGGATGGGTAGCCCCATCCAAATTAAAAACCTTGTGCAGAAGTTGGCCATCTCCCGAATTGATTAATTTGTTGCTAATCGGGAGATGGTCACCTGCATAAAAGCCTGCAGCTCGCTGCACTCCGGCTGGGTGTACGAGAGGAGCGTAGAGAGCGAGGAGAGAGAAAAACAAAACATACAGGAACAGTGAAGGCTATTGCCCAGCCTGACCTGTGTGGATTTTGTGTTTGTGACTTGTTTTTGTTTAACTGTTTTATTTCGCTCTGTGAGCTAGTTTCTTTTTGTTAAAACCTTTTATTTTATTTTTGCTTCACGGGGCGTGAGCTAGGATGAAGGAAAAGGCAGAAGGAGCAGTTAGTAGGATAGAAAGACTGTCTCTGACTACTGAGTGCGGTTATGCCGACACATCCCAGGGGCTGAGGGCCCAGAATACCGGAGACAGGATAGAAAAGATGGTCGCTGACTTAAGGGGGGCGATGCCGGCACATCCCAGGGGCAGAGGACCCAGCAACCGAAAACACCTACGAGGGTTATGACTCGGAGAGCCGTCCCTCGACAGGAAGTCGGTCCCTGATGAGCGGGACACGAAGGAGATGAGAGGAACCCAGCATCTGTGAAGGGGCTCATTGAACCCCCGACTGGCCGAGACGTCACGCTGCCTGGGACCTGCAATACGGACAAAGCATAGAGGTTAGTATGGGATTCGAGCATGAGGGCCACGTCCCGAAAGAAAGGCAGAATTGAAGAGAGCATCGAGTGAGGCAAGATAACTGCAGGAGCTGCGACAGGACAGGGTAGGGCCGGGGGTCCGCTCTGATTCACATGGTGAGAACCCCCCTGAAGGTAAGGGAGGCGGATGCCTAACCCTGAGGTCGAGGAAGTGAAACTCACTTGCCCCCCAGAGATGACCGATGCGAAGGCATGTATGAAGGTGGATGACGGGAGGAGGAGGAAAACGAAACACGCGACACGTTGCCCGTCCGTCTCAAATTTTCCTTGAAAAATTCACCTGGGGGTTTTCAGACACGCCGTTCAGAAATGATAGCCATTATTTTCTTTTACATTTCCCCTTCGACCTTGCAAAGGTCAACCTAAAGTGAGAAAGGGACCTTGACCATAAAAATCACCCTGGGTGCAATTTAGATGCTACCATCATGTGTAGAACCTCTTTCTTCACGTAATGAATACAACTTTCATAATAAAATACTAGGAGCACCCTACTCACTTCTGGCTAAATTGCCAGACGAGGGGTAACTGACGAGTTTTATTCGAACTTCAGCCTAATCCTTTACCCTGTAGAGGATGTGGCTCCTAAAATGTACGTATTGCTGCAAGAACCCTTTGAACTAGTCTTCCAAATTCTGTGAAAAACTTTTGGTTTCAGGTCCCACCACTTTTCATTAAACCCCCTTGAAATTTGAATTTTTGCTATTTGTTTAGGCCGTAATAACTTTCAAGGGGGGACTCCAAAAATCACCCAAAGATATGTTTAGATAGATGTTGATGAAAACTACAAGCATCAAGCAAAATATTTTGGTATCATTTGCTGCTGGCTCCAACCCTACTCCTTGTCTGTGATGTACTTGTCCAGTTGTACTTCTCTCACGCTGTCGCATGACACGCTGTCGCAGTGAACACTGTCTGCCTTTTGCTTGTTTTCTGTTTTCTGCTGGCTCCAACCCTCTCCGTGTCTGTGATGTACTTGTCCACTAGTACTCCCACGCTGTCGCCTCACACGCTGTCGCAGTGAACACTGGTTGCCTTTTGTTTGTTTTCTGTTTGCTGCTGGCTCCAACCGTCCCCCGTGTCTGTGATGTACTTGTCCACTAGTACGTATCCCACGCTGTCGCCTCACACGCTGTGGCATTGAACACTGGCTGCCTTTTGTTTGTTTTCTGTTTGCTGCTGGCTCCAACCCTCCCCCGTGTCTGTGATGTACTTGTCCAGTTGTACTTCCGTCACGCTGTCGCATCACACGCTGTCGCAGTGAACATTGGCTGTCTTTTGTTTGTTTTCTGTTTGCTGCTGGCTTTGACCGTGTCTCAGGACGGCAGCGAATTTCAATCAGCTGCTCCGAGTTTCAGCTTCTTATCAGAAAGACACGCAGCTGTCAGACTTTAAGCTGCAGTGTTTTCTGTTTAAAACAATTCAAGATGTAATTTAAAGATGTCATTCCTCCTTACTGCTTCTAACTGTGATGTAGTTGTCCACTAGTACATCTCCCACGTTGTCGCCTCACACGCTGTCGCAGTGGACACTGTCTGCCTTTTGTTTGTTTTCAGTTTGCTGCTGGCTCCAACCCTCCCCCGTGTCTGTGATGTACTTGTCCAGTTGTACATCTCCCACGCTGTCGCATCACTCGCTGTCGGAGAGAACACTGTCTGCCTTTTGTTTGTTTTCTGTTTGCTGCTGGCTCCAACGCTTTCCCGTGTCTGTGATGTACTTGTCCAGTTGTACATCTCCCACGCTGTCGCATCACTCGCTGTCGGAGAGAACACTGGCTGTCTTTTGTTTGTTTTCTGTTTGCTGCTGTCTCTGCCCCTCATTCGTGTCTCAGAACGGCGGCGAATTAGAATCAGCTGCTCCGAGTTTCAGGTCGTTATCAGAAAAAGATACGCAGCTGTTAAGACTAAGCTGCAGTGTTTTCTGATTAAAGTTATTCAAGATGTAATTTCCTCCTTACTGCTGCTAACTGTGATGTACTTGTCCAGTTGTACATCTCCCACGCTGTCGCAGAGAACACTGTCTGCATTTTGTTTGTTTTCTGTTTGCTGCTGGCTCCAACCCTCCCCCGTGTCTGTGATGTACTTGTCCAGCTGTACTTCTCCAACGCTGTCACAGAGAACATGGGTTGCCTTTTATTTGTTTTCTGTTTGCTGCTGGCTCCAACCCTCTCCCATGTCTGTGATGTACTTGTCCAGTTGTACTTCTCCCACGATATCGCATGACACGCTGGCTGCCTTTTGTTTGTTTTCTGTTTGCTGCTGGCTCCAACACTTCCCCGTGTCTGTGATGTACTTGTCCAGTTGTACTTCCGTCACGCTGTCGCATCACACGCTCTCGCAGTGAACACTGGCTGCCTTTTGTTTGTTTTCTGTTTGCTGCTGGCTCTGACCCCGTGTCTCAGGACGGCAGCGAATTTCAGCCAGCTGCTCCGAGTTTCAGCTTGTTATCAGAAAAAGACACGCAGCTGTTAAGACTTTAAGCTGCAGTGTGTTCTGATTAAAGGAATTCCAGATACAATTTTAATGTCATTCCTCCTTTCTGCTTCTAACTGTGATCTTCTTGTCTAGTACTTCTCCCATGCTGTCGCCTCACACGCTGTGGCATTGAACACTGGCTGCCTTTTGTTTGTTTTCTGTTTGCTGCTGGCTCCAACGCTTTCCCGTGTCTGTGATGTACTTGTCCAGTTGTACATCTCCCACGCTGTCGCATCACACGCTGTCGCAGAGAACACTGTCTGCCTTTTGTTTGTTTTCTGTTTGCTGCTGGCTCCAACCCTCCCCCATGTCTGTGATGTACTTGTCCACTAGTTCTTCTCCCACGCTGTCGCATGACATGCTGGCTGCCTTTTGTTTGTTTTCTGTTTGCTGCTGGCTCTGACCGTGTCTCAGGACGGCAGCGCATTTCAAATAGCTGCTCCGAGTTTCAGCTTGTTATCAGAAAGACACGCAGCTGTCAGACTTTAAGCTGCAGTGTTTTCTGATTAAAACAATTCAAGATGTAATTTAAAGATGTCATTCCTCCTTACTGCTTCTAACTGTGATGTACTTGTCCACTAGTACTTCTCCCACGCTGTCGCCTCACACGCTGTGGCATTGAACCCTGGCTGCCTTTTGTTTGTTTTCTGTTTGCTGCTGGCTCCAACCCTCCCCCGTGTCTGTGATGTACATGTCCACTAGTTCTTCTCCCACGCTGTCGCCTCACACGCTGTCGCAGTGAACACTGGTTGCCTTTTGTTTGTTTTCTGTTTGCTGCTGTCTCCGCCCCTCCTCCGTGTCTCAGAACGGCGGCGAATTTGAATCAGCTGCTTCGAGTTTCAGCTTGTTATCAGAAAAAGACACGCAGCTGTTAAGACTTTCAGCTGCAGTGTGTTCTGATTAAAGCAATTCCAGATATAATTTAAAGATATCATTCGTCCTTGCTGCTTCTGACTTTGATGTACTTGTTCAGTTGTACATCTCCCACGCTGTCGCATGACACGCTGTCGCAGTGAACACTGGTTGCCTTTTGTTTGTTTTCTGTTTGCTGCTGGCTCCAAAACCTCCCCCGTGTCTGTGATGTACTTGTCCCGGTGTACGTCTCGCATGACACGCTGTCGCAGAGTACACTGTCTGCCTTTTTTTGTTTTCTGTTTGTTGCTGTCTCCGCCCCTCCCCCGTGTCTCAGAATGCCGCGGAATTTGAATCAGCTGCTCCGAGTTTCAGCTTTTTTAGTAGTATGTTTATAAGACAAATCTGAACTTGTTTACAAGCTTGTTGTAAAACCTGGAATGGGTGAAACTGCTATGCAATAGCAATAGGAGTTTAATTTCCATCCCTGGTGTGTGTGAGTGCTTTGACTTTTAAAACGCTGTGAATGTAGAAGCCTTTTTGGTGACTTTCATGCGATTTAATTCGCTCTTGTAATTCTGATATTTGCTAAATCCTGATTACCCATAATTCTATAGTTACTGCTTTCTCTCACATTAACCCGAAAGTTACTTGCATTTACATATGTCAGAAGCAAAAAGGTTGAGAACCCCTGCTGTGTACAAACTTTGATAGCCTGGGAGAACTAATGCAGTTCAAAAAACAGAACATAGTATTTTATTTTCCTTGTAATTAAGAATTATATACCAGTACTTGGTGTGTAATATTAATTCTCGTTATTGATGGAAGTACTTCCATATTTACTAAAACAATCATTTTTTAATAAAATGTTCAAAATGAAGACACCCTCATGTCTGTGTTTCACACATCTCCTGCTTGCACAAATTATAAAACAAGGAGAAAAAGGCAAAAAACAACAGTATAGAAATCAAATTTTGTGTAAATGCATTTTTTATTTAACAAAAAAATTGGCAATTTTACTGGACAAGTTATAGTAAAATACATTACAGAGCATGAAACCTACATTAAAAATGCAAATATTTAATTACTGAGAAAAAATACAAATCGATTTAAGTATTCCTGTATCTTGTAAAGCCAATAACACATTGAAATGTAGAAACCTTTACTGAATCCACATGGTTTTGTTTAAAATTAATTTCAACACTAAAAATAGACAATGTGCTTCTTCGCCAGTTAGTTTAAGGCTTATTTAAACTTATTCAATTTAGCTATTAGATTTTTTTATTTATTTAAAAACCATCCAATTCATCCTGAAAAGAATGACTTTCTTTTATATTTTTTTGTCTTTATACATAAATATTCCTAAAAAACGAAACAAACCCATTATTTTCCACGCTTCATTTATAAAAAAATAGCTTATTTTTTAATATTTGTTTTAAATCTTGTGGACAACTATGGCCCTGTGTTTATTTGCTTTGTAAGCACAGCTAATGATATACAGGCATGCTAAATGTATGAAATAACTACAGTTATATTTAAGTGTTTGCATCCCTACTGAAATTCAGTATTATCTTTCAAAGCTTTTTTATTTAAGCACTCCTTATTATAACACTTTTGTTTGTTTTAGTATTAGAAATACAAAAAAGTGCACCCCTCTATATAACTAAGTATAAAACATTTCAGAAATAAAACACCCTGTGTAAATGTTTGCTGTGCACACTAAAAACACTACTGTAAGTCCTATTTTTATTCACAATATATTTTCAGACTGTTTCCTTGTTACTCTGTTGGGTCTACTGCAGGGAATCACTTGTTTCCAATCCAAGCCCACTTATGTTTGTTGTTGAAAGGTCACCACTGTCATCCTCTCCACTCTCCACAGAATCATCTTCACTGTGTCCGCCCATCATGACCTGCTGCACTGCTAATGTGGCACCATCTGAAGAGAGAGACTGGAGACTGTCCACATTCACACCGACAGCCACCATAGTTCCTTAAAAATTTAAAAAAACAAACACTATTTTACTGAGACAATATAAATAGAGATAACAGGAGCAATACTTGTCATTTGCAATATTAGGATCAAAAACGCTTAGAAACGTTTGCAAGATTGCAGGCATCTAATTAATGACTGTTTTATAGAGAACCCAAAACAACAACTCAAACAATTGGGAATACTCCCTAGTGAGTCCTTAATAAAAAGACAAACAGAATGATTGATTGTACAGTAAAAAGAGTGGAGGACAAATCAAAGGAGGTTATGCTGAGGTTGCATATTGCACTGGGGAGATCGCACAGAATCTGTGTCCAATTTTGGTCCTGCAAAACAAAAAGGACATTCCTGATGAGAGTTCAGCAATGAGCTAAACTACTGCCAGCGTTTGAAGGAATGAGAGAGTGAAGAGTGTATGGAATAAGATACCAAGCCATATTGCTGAATCCATTGGGATCCCAACTTTCCTGGACCATCCAAGACATTGTGCACACATTCACCTCTTAAAAAAACCTTAATTCCCAAAGTGTCAACATTTTCTACATTCTCAACATACCTTCAGACATTGTGATTTCTGAGGAATGTTGTTGGTTGACACCAGATGTAATAGAATCGGGCCAGAACCTCTGAAGGGGCCTATTTTGTGCAGTTTTCTTCTTTGTCTTTGGAGTTTCAGAACAACTCGCATCCAGCATGGGCTGGAGGATTCTCCTCCTCGCATTGATGAACCTTAATGAAAAAAAATTAGATAAAGCATGGATTTAAAAATACAGCTGTGGCTATGGCCAAAAGTTTTGCATCATTTAATTTTAGGATTGAGAATATATATATATATATACAGTACTGTGCAAAAGTTTTAGGCAGGTGTGAAAAAATGCTGTAAAGTAAGAATGCTTTCAAAAATATACATGTTAATAGATTATATTTATCAATTAACTAAATGCAAAGTGAGTGAACAGAAGAAAAATCTAAATCAAATCCATATTTGGTGTGACCACCCTTTGCCTTCAAAACAGCATCAATTCTTCTAGGTACACTTGCACAAAGTCAGGGATTTTGTAGGCATATAGTCAGGTGTATGATTAAACAATTATACCAAACAGGTGCTAATGATCATCAATTCAATATTTAGGTTGAAACACAATCATTAACTGAAACAGAAACAGCAGTGTAGGAGGAATAAAACTGGGTGAGGTACAGCCAAACTCAGCTAACAAGGTGAGGTTGCTGAAGCCAGTTTACTGTCAAAAGTCATACACCATGGCAAGACTGAGCACAGCAACAAGACACAAGGTAGTTATACTGCATCAGCAAGGTCTCTCCCAGGCAGAAATTTCAAGGCAGACAGGGGTTTCCAGATGTGCTGTCCAAGCTCTTTTGAAGAAGCACAAAGAAACGGGCAACGTTGAGGACCGTAGACGCAGTGGTCGGCCAAGGAAACTTACTGCAGCAGATGAAAGACACATCATGCTTACTTCCCTTCGCAATCGGAAGATGTCCAGCAGTGCCATCAGCTCAGAACTGGCAGAAAACAGTGGGACCCTTGTACACCCATCTACTGTCCGGAGAAGTCTGGTCAGAAGTGGCCTTCATGGAAGACTTGCAGCCAAAAAGCCATACCTACGACATGGAAACAAGGCCAAGCGACTCAACTATGCACAAAAACACAGGAACTGGGGTGCAGAAAAATGGCAGCAGGTGCTCTGGACTGATGAGTCAAAATTTGAAATATTTGGCTGTAGCAGAAGGCAGTTTGTTGCGAAGTGCTGGAGAGCCGCATACGAATGAGTGTCTGCAGGCAACAGTGAAGCATGGTGGAGGTTCCTTGCAAGTTTGGGGCTGCATTTCTGCAAATGGAGTTGGGGATTTGGTCAGAATTAATGGTCTCCTCAATGCTGAGAAGTACAGGCAGATACTTATCCATCATGCAATACCATCAGGGAGGCATCTGATTGGCTCCAAATTTATTCTGCAGCATGACAACGACCCCAAACATACAGCGAAAGTCATTAAGAACTATCTTCAGCGTAAAGAAGAACAAGGAGTCCTGGAAGTGATGGTATGGCCCCACAGAGCCCTGATCTCAACATCATCGAGTCTGTCTGGGATTACATGAAGAGAGAGAAGCAACTGAGGCTGCCTAAATCCACAGAAGAACTGTGGTTAGTTCTCCAAGATGTTTGGGCCAACCTACCTGCCAAGTTCCTTCAAAAACTGTGTGCAAGTGTACCTAGAAGAATTGATGCTTGATGCTGTTTTGAAGGCAAAGGGTGGTCACACCAAATATGGATTTGATTTAGATTTTTCTTCTGTTCACTCACTTTGCATTTTGTTAATTGATAAATATAATCTATTAACATGTCTATTTTTGAAAGCATTCTTACTTTACAGCATTTTTTCACACCTGCCTAAAACTTTTGCACAGTACTGTATATATATATATATATATATATATATATATATATATATATATATATATATATATATATATATATATATATATATATATATATATATTATAGTATTTTATAGTATTACAACCTGGAATTAAAATGGATTTAATTAGGAATTTTAGGATTTTTGTCACTGATGTTCATAATGCATATATATATATATATATATATATATATATATATATATATATATATATATATATATATATATATATATATATATATATATATATATATATATAAAGGGTTAACTCAATAAAGATATAATAATAATGTGCAAGATAAACAAGACACAACTGGGACTAGGCCATTTATTTATTTGCCAGGAGCTTTACCCATTGAGACCGAGGCCTCGTTTACAAAGGGGTCCTGGGTATCACTAAGAAAGAAAAAAAAGTGATGTTAGTGCCCAAGTCTTGTATTTAAGGATATTATTGTCCTTTAGGATATGTCTCCATTGGGCAAGGTTTCATGAAGGATATTATTGTCTAAGTCCAAGATGTCTGAACTATTTTGGCGATATGCTTAGTGGCACGTTGACTTTAACATTAAGGTCAATGTGATATGCAGTTTAGTCCTGTGATTTCTTATAAATGTGATTGATATTGTGCAGAGTGTTCAGATAATAACTGAAGTGATATTATCAGGAGCTTTTCTCTATTAACGCCCAATACACTCCGGCCGAGCATGACATTAGGGTTGTCACTGTATTATTATTATTATTGTTATTATTTATTATTATTATTATTATTATTATTATTATTAAATGTAGGTTAAGATATATTTTACAGTGAACCCTTAAGGGCATTTCAGTCAAAATGTCTCGTTTGTCATTAACAGTTTGAAATTCTATCTGTTTGTTTTTGATATATAAGGGTCTTTTATAGCGTACCAAATTTAGTCCACTTGATGCGCCCAACAGGGGGATTAAGGTGCGTTTGATCCACTTTCTTGCACCGTTGATAATCCAATTGCAATGTACCAAAAGTTGATTAGCTCATTGGGATCATCAGTTAAACTAGATCAGGTTCAGTGCTGACTGCAGCGCACTAGCCCAGACCCTTCTGGTCACAGAAAACATCCATATTAAGTGGATTAAGGTAGTCCTGTGTAGTCCTTGTATATTTTGCTTTACAATGCTTTCACATATTATGTGGTGCTTTATTGTGTTAAATAGAACTTTTCCTTTTCATCCTTGTATTTCTCTTGATGACTGTGAGAGGAGTTTATTTTAAAAGACAATGCATATTGTTTCAGTTTTGTACCTTTATAATACACTTAATCTAAAACAATAAAGCCTACCATCTTTTGCTATTAATATGCAAGCTGAAAATGTAAAGTAAAAAACTGGCTTTTGTTATGTTGAAATACCACTGCTTCAGATTATTACTACTGCTAATAACAGTAACAACATTTAGCTGGTGTTGAACACGACAGAAACACGAACCTGCAAATTATTATTATAAAACATTAAAAAAAAATTAACCGTCTGGTTCTCATGCCTTTTTTAAATTAATATAATTTAATTATACATAATAAAAACCAACTAAACTAACTATCACCTAGCCTATATTATTTAATTAATCATTTTGTAGTCTCCAAACTACCCAGCATCTTCTGTTGCAGACACCACTGCTGCAAATGTCAGCTGTAGTAAAACAGGGCAGTTCAGACTATGGGTCAAACCAAAGCATTTTATTGTGGGTTTTTTTTTCTTCTTTTCTTCTTTTATCAATGTCGGACTTCTAACGTCTTCTGAATGACTTTCCGTTTTTTATTATATTTTAAACTTTTTAAAGGCAAAACCAGAACAAAACATAACCATACCAAAACAAAACATGGTTTTAGGAAAGGGAGATTGTGTCTAACTAACCTACTTGACTTTTTTGAGGATGCAACATTGAAAATGGATAACTGCAAAGCATACAACATGGTTTATTTAGATTTCCAGAAAGCTTTTGACAAAATCCCGCATAAAAGATTTAATTCTCAAACTGAACGCAATAGGGATATTCAAGGAAATGCATGCACATGGATTAGGGAGTGGTTAACATGTAGAAAACAGAACGTACTGATTAGAGGAGAAACCTCAAAATGGAGCGAGGTAACCAGTGGTGTACCACAGGGATCAGTATTAGGTCCTCTGCTATTCCTAATCTACATTAATGATTTAGATTCTGGTATAGTAAGCAAACTTGTTAAATTTGCAGACGACACAAAAATAGGAGGAGTGGCAAACACTGTTGCAGCAGCAAAGGTCATTCAAAATGATCGAGACAGCATTCAGAACTGGGCAGACACATGGCAAATGAAATTTAATAGAGAAAAGTGTAAAGTATTGCATGCAGGCAATAAAAATGTGCATTATAAATATCATATGGGAGATACTGAAATTGAAGGAGGGAACTATGAAAGACTTAGGAGTTTATGTTGACTCAGAAATATCTTCCTCTAGTCAATGTGGGGAAGTTATAAAAAAGGCCAACAAGATGCTCAGATATATTGTTGAATATATATATATATATATATTCAACAATAGATATATTGTTGAACAAGATGCTCAGATATATTGTTGAAAGGAGTGTTGAATTTAAATCAAGGGAAGTAATGTTAAAACTTTATAATGCATTAGTAAAACCTCACCTAGAATATTGTGTTCAGTTCTGGATATTGCTGCTCAAGAAAGAGTGCAAAGAAGAGCAACCAGAATTATCCTGGGTTTAAAATGCATGTCGTATGCAGACAGGCTAAAAGAATTGAATCTATTCAGTCTTAAACAAAGAAGACTACGCGGCGATCTGATTCAAACATTCAAAATCCTAAAAGGTATAGACAATGTCGACCCAGGGGACTTCTCTGACCTGAAAAAAGAAACAAGGACCAGGGGTCACAAATGGAGATTAGATAAAGGGGCATTCAGAACAGAAAATAGGAAGCACTTTTTTCAGAGAATTGTGAGGGTCTGGAACCAACTCCCCAGTAATGTTGTTGAAGCTGACACCCTGGGATCCTTCAAGAAGCTGCTTGATGAGATTCTGGGCTCAATAAGCTACTAACAACCAAATGAGCAAGATGGGCTGAATGGCCTCCTCTCGTTTGTAAACTTTCTTATGTTCTTATAGAATAATAGTGTGTGTACACTGAGTAAAGAAAGTAGAGTGGCAAAATATACAGTTTGCGTCCCCTGTGCCCTATGGGCTAGGCGCCTACATTCTCAATTGTTACAGTTCAACAAGAGAAAAAAAAACTTAGGTCTTAATATACAGCAGTTCAAACAATATTAATTTTGTCAGCAATTTTTACATGACTTTTCCAAGACTATTTCAATGTATCTTTGTGACAGGAAGAATGAATCTTGGTTATAAATCTCCTTCCCGACCTGTGAGGGTGCTGTGTAAAGGGAACAGCGTGCCCCGGACTGGATGGTCTGGTAATTAATTTCAGGGAAAGGTGTAAGTCGGCCACCTACAAAGGAGGCAGAGCCACAGTACACCAAGTCATCACCCCAGATGGGAGGCGATGTGGCAATCACGGATTAGAGAGAAAGCGATTGCACTCGGTAACCAAGGGGGCGTGGCTGAAGGTACAAAAGGTGATGTGGCCGAGCGAACTGCTCCTTTGTTATGGTTGCAAGAGAACCGCTGGACCGTAGAGTAACCGTGAGGGTTTCGTGTTCGTTTGTTTGCCATTCTAATTGTACACGTTTGTCATATTAGACGGCTGACATGATCCGGGAGCCGTCGCTAAATGCCAGCACTCCTCAGTAAAGCTGTTGAAGCCAACACCCAGGGATCCTTCAAGAAGCTGCTTGATGAGATTCTGGGATCAATAAACTACTAACAACCAAACGAGCAAGATGGGCTAAATGGCCTCCGCTCATTTGTAAACTTTCTTATGTGTGTATGTTTATGTGCATATGGGCGTGTATACATGTCCAGATGTGTATGCATCTACCAATACAGTATGTATTTGTTAGTTCTCTCAATCGTGATTTCTTCATAATTACCATTACACTTCAACCCTTATCTAATATTTGATTTTATATATGTTTTTATTAACTCCACTGCTCCGCTCACTCCACAGGCTCCCGATCAACGCTCGCATCCAGTTCAAGACTCTTGTACTAGCCTACAAATGCCTTGACCAGACTGCACCCAGCTACCTCCAGACCCTCATCTCTCCCTACACCCCCACTTGACCTCTCCGCTCCTCCTGCGCTAGAAGACTGGCCCTATCTCCTTTACGCTCCGCTGCCTCCAGAGCCCGCTCCTTCTCCACCCTCGCCCCGCAGTGGTGGAATGACCTTCCTACAGAAGTCAGGACTGCCCAATCCCTGACATCTGTAGGAAGGTCATTCCACTACACCGCGCCTCCTCAAGACTCGTCTCTTCAGACAACACCGGTAGAACTCCTCTGTTTTCCCCCTGGACACATCACTCTTCCTTAAATGTGCTTTACTTGCTCTTATCTGCCTCCTATTTTTCTGCATTTAATCCTGTAATTTAGATTACTGTAATCTGTCAAGTATTATTTAATCTGTAGTATTTTGTATTTAATTATATCCTGATGCAACTATCACTGACACTGTTATCTGCTCCGTTACTGAATCATATTTTGTCATATTTTCGTATTTTGTATTTATCTTGCTCTTAATTGTATTATTACTTGTACTGTGATTCTTGAAATGTATTTGTTTTTTTCTTTATATTTTTCTGTTTGTGTTCTGTTTCACTGTATTTATATATTATTTTTAATACATCCCTTGCATTGTATTGGCTCGATTATGGCATTTGTTTTGAGTTACATATATTTGACAGATTTAACTGACTATACTCTTTTTAGATCCTTTATTTTTTAATTATGCTGCAAACCATTTCTTAGAACATTTGTGGCATTAGCTCACCAGCTAAAAAGGACAAAGACCCTCAATGCTCTTAATAGGATGAAGGAAGATATATGTTTATTACAGGAAACACATCTTACAGAGGCTGCACACCAAAAATTGAAATCTAAATGGATAGGCCAGATCTACTTTACCTCGTATAACTCTAAAAAAAAGGGGGGTAGCTATTCTTATCAATAAAAACATACCCTTTAGAAAGACAGCTGTGGTTGCAGACCCAGAGGGTTGTTACATAATAATTAATGGCACAATTGGAATAGAAAATAATGCAGTTGCCAATCTTTATGGCCCCAATAATGACTCCCCAGCTTTTTTCCACTCATTTTTTTCAGAATTAACTGAATTTCCAGAATCTACAATAGTCATTGGTGGTGATTATAATATAACATTTAATCCAAATCTGGATCTTTCAAATGTAGCACCTAATTTTAAACCATTACAATCTTCTGAAACATTAAAGCAGTACATGAAGGATTTAGGGCTTGGAGATATATGGCATCTACATAATCCTCTAAATAGGGAATATTCTGATTTCTCTCCTCGTCATAAATCTTTTTCACTTATTGATTATTTTTTGACAAATAACTCGATTCTGTACTAGAATTTCTAACCCCAACATTGAAACTCACCATCTCTGATCATGCCCCGGTCAGCTTTAACTAGCATTTAATACTCTCGGTGGCGTTTCAATATCTCACTACTTAAGGACAAACAATTTTATTCTTTTTTTTCATAAAGAATGGGCCAAAAGAAAAAGATCAACAAATATAAAAGAGATACAATTGATTATTGAGATGGTCAAGTAGATCTATGGCTGTCTGGAAAAGGAATTGCTAGATATAAACCCAGAAATCTGTGTTTTTTTGACCACAACTTTACTACCTCAGGATCCAGCACCTCTGATTTTCCCACTGATTCAATTCACTACCACAAAGCAACACGGATGGTGCTATTCCTCGTTGATATCCCATGCGGGAAAGAAAGTGCGGAGGGGAAAACGAGGCTCGGGACACACAAAGAGGACAATACAACCAGAAATATCGGAACAGAATAAGTAAAAACAACTTGATTTTCAATTTAAGTGGTCAAGCTCTTATGGATTTTTTGAATAAAGGACTCTCATATGTTCCAACCATGTTGACTAATCCATTCAAACTTAAGGTAGAACTTTTTAAGTTTTTATGTTCATTGAAATTAAAATATTTCTATAACAGATATAGTGGACCCATTGATACAACTGTCCCCAGAACTTGTACATCTTTTAAACAAAGAGTACATTTTGCCCACAAGTAAATAATGCAGCCATTGAAACATACTGTAGATTGGTTGAAAGAGATGTTGACACTCTGCTATTAACGAACAAAACTAAAATACTTAACTGCAGTCATGATGAACTTGATGCATTGAAGAACATCAAATGCAATGATAAAGTGATTGTAAACCAGCAGATAAGGTGGGTGGCCTTGTCTTATTGTCTAAAGATTCCTATAACACAGAAGTAAAACGCCAATTATCCGATACTAATTTTTATAAGAAATTGGTTGGTGATCCCACTACTGTTTTATATATATATATATATATATATATATATATATATATATATATATATATATATATATATATATATATATATATATATATATACACACACATACACTACCGTTCAAAAGTTTGGGGTCACTTAGAAATTTCCTTGTTTTCGAAAGAAAAGCAAATTTTTGTCCATTAAAATAACATCAAATTGATCAGAAATACAGTGTAGACATTGTTAATGTTGTAAATGACTATTGTAGCTGGAAACGGCTGATTTGTAATGGAATATCTACATAGGCTTATAGAGGCCCATTATCAGCAACCATCAGTCCTGTGTTCCAATGGCATGTTGTGTTTGCTAATCCAAGTTTATCATTTTAAAAGGCTAATTGATCATTAGAAAACCCTTTTGCAATTATGTTAGCACAGCTGAAAACTGTTATGCTGATTAAAGAAGCAATAAAACTGGCCTTCTTTAGACTAGTTGAGTATCTGGAGCATCAGCAATTGTGGGTTTGATTACAGGCTCAAAATGGCCAGAAACAAAGAACTTTCTTCTGAAACTCATCAGTCTATTCTTGTTCTGAGAAATGAAGGCTATTCCATGCGGAAAATTGCCAAGAAACTGAAGATCTCGTACAACGCTGTGAACTACTCCCTTCACAGAACAGCGCAAAGTGGCTCTAACCAGAATAGAAAGAGGAGTGGGAGGCCCCGGTGCACAACTGAGCAAGAGGGCAAATACATTAGAGTGTCTAGTTTGAGAAACAGACGCCTCACAGGTCCTCAACTGGCAGCTTCATTAAATAGTACCTGCAAAACACCAGTCTCAACGTCAACAGTGAAGAGGCGACTCCGGGATGCTGGCCTTCTAGGCAGAGTTGCAAAGAAAAAGCCATATCTCAGACTGGCCAATAAAAAGAAAAGATTAAGATGGGCAAAAGAACACAGACACTGGACAGAGGAAGATTGGAAAAAAGTGTTATGGACAGACGAATCTAAGTTTGAGGTGTTCGGATCACAAAGAAGAACATTCGTGAGACGCAGACCAAATGAAAAGATGCTGGAGGAGTGCTTGAGCCATCTGTCAAGCATAGTGGAGGCAATGTGATAGTCTGGGGGTGCTTTGGTGGTGGTAAAGTGGGAGATTTGTACAGGGTAAAAGGGATCTTGAAGAAGGAAGGCTATCACTCCATTTTGCAATGCCATGCCATACCCTGTGGACGGCGCTTGATTGGAGTCAATTTCCTCCTACAACAGGACAATGACCCAAAGCACAGCTCCAAACTATGCAAGAACTATTTAGGGAAGAAGCAGTCAGCTGGTATTCTGTCTATAATGGAGTGGCCAGCACAGTCACCGGATCTCAACCCTATTGAGCTGTTGTGGGAGCAGCTTGACCGTATGGTACGTAAGAAGTGCCCATCAAGGCAATCCAACTTGTGGCAGGTGCTTCAGGAAGCATGGGGTGAAATCTTTTCAGATTACCTCAACAAATTGACAACTAGAATGCCAAAGGTCTGCAAGGCTGTAATTGCTGCAAATGGAGGAGTCTTTGACGAAAGCAAAGTTTGAAGGACACAATTATTATTTCAATTAAAAATCATTATTTCTAACCTTGTCAATGACTATATTTCCTATTCATTTTGCTATATATCCTATTCAAACACATTTCATGTACGTTTTCATGGAAAACAAGGACATTTCTAAGAACGATAGAACGGTAGTGTATATATATATATATATATATATATATATATATATATATATATATATATATATATATATATATATATATATAGTGCTGTGAAAAGTATTTGCCCTTCTGCATTTTTTTTCACATTGTATTTGGTCAGATTTTTTTGTGGGTTGTAGTCGTATATAGAAGGAGTCAGAGAAAAAATGACACCAAAGTTTGGTGCTTCTTTCATTTGCTTGGTGTGCAAGGTAATCAAACATGCAATCTTCAGGTGTGAAAAAGTTATTGCCCCCCTAGTTAACCAACCCAATTAAAAGGGATAACTAGGGTCAGCGGTTTGAGTACTTTGGTTAACCACCAGGCCTGATTTGACCCAGCCCTGCCCAATATAAATCTGACTAACTTTGGCCCTTACCATCAGGGTGAAGTTGTCAGCACACAGGTTCTATAGGCACATCATGACACGAACAAAAGAAATTCCTGAAGACCTCAGGAAAAAAAAGTTGTTGATGCCTATCAGTCTGGAAAGGGTTACAAAGCCATTTCTAAGGCTCTGGGGATCCACCGAACCACAGTCAGAGCTGGTTGCTCTTCTTTGCACTCTTTCTAGAGCAGCAATATCCTTTTTGTAACGAGGTGACCAGAACTGAACACAATATTCTAGGCGAGGTCTTACTAATGCATTGTAAAGTTTTAACATTACTTCCCTTGATTTAAATTCAACACTTCTCACAATATATCCAAGCATCTTGTTGGCCTTTTTTTTATAGCTTCCCCACATTGTCTAGAGGAAGACATTTCTGAGTCAACATAAACTCCTGGTCTTTTTCATAGATTCCTTCTTCAATTTCAGTATCCCCCATATGATATTTATAATGCACATTTTTTATTGCCTGCATGCAATACTTTACACTTTTCTCTATTAAATGTCATTTGCCATGTGTCTGCCCAGTTCTGAATGCTGTCTAGATTATTTTGAATGACCTTTGCTACTGCAACAGTGTTTGCCACTCCTCCTATTTTTGTGTCGTCTGCAAATTTAACAAGTTTGCTTACTATACCAGAATATAAATCATTAACGTAGATTAGGAATAGCAGAGGACCTAATACTGATCCCTGTGGTACACCACTGGTTACCTCGCTCCATTTTGAGGTTTCTCCTCTAATCAGTACTTTCTGTTTTCTACATGTTAACCACTCCCTAATCCATGTGCATGCATTTCCTTGAATCCCTACTGCATTCAGTTTGAGAATTAATCTTTTATGCAGGACTTTGTCAAAAGCTTTCTGGAAATCTAAATAAACCATGTCGTATGCTTTGCAATTATCCATTGTCGATGTTGCATCCTCAAAAAAATCAAGCAGGTTAGTTAGACACGATCTCCCTTTCCTAAAATCATGCTGACTGTCTCCCAGGATATTGTTCCCATATAGGTAACTTTCCATTTTGGACCTTATTATAGTTTCCATAATTTTACATATAATAGAAGTTTTATAGGCTTATTGGCTTATTGGTCTGTAGTTACCTAGTTCGGTTTTGTCTCCCTTTTTGTGGATCGGTATTACGTTTGCAATTTTTCAGTCGGTCGGTACAACCCCTGTGTCAAGAGACTGTTGCATGATCTTGGTTAGCGGTTTGTAAATAACTTTCATTTCTTTGAGTACTATTGGGAGGATCTCATCCGTCCCAGGGGATTTGTTTATTTTAAGAGCTCCAAGTCCCTTTAACACTTATGCCTCTGTTATGCTAAAATTATTTAAAACTGGATAGGAACAGGTCGACATGTGGGGCATGTTGTCCATGTCCTCCTTTGTAAAAACCTGTGAAAAGTAATCATTTAATGTATTTGCTTTTTTTTTTCTTCGTCTATGATATTGCCATTTGTGTCTCTTAGACATTTAACCTCCTCTTTGAATGTTCTCTTGCTGTTATAATATTGGAAAAACATTTTGGAATTGGTTTTACCCCCTTTAGCAATATTGATTTCTATCTCTCTCTTGGCCTTTCTAACTTCCTTTTTGACTTGTGCTTGCAGTTCCAAGTACTCTTTCTGTGTACTTTGTTTTTGGTCCCTTTAAACGCTCGGTAAAGTGCTTTTCGCTGAATATTTTTTTAATTGATCTATTAATGCCAAAGGTCTGCAAGGCTGTAATTGCTGCAAATGGAGGAGTCTTTGACGAAAGCAAAGTTTGAAGGACACAATTATTATTTCAATTAAAAATAATTATTTCTAACATTGTCAATGACTATATTTCCTATTCATTTTGCTATATATCCTATTCAAACACATTTCATGTATGTTTTCATGGAAAACAAGGAAATTTCTAAGTGACCCCAAACTTTTGAACGGTAGTGTGTATATATATATATATATATATATATATATATATATATATATATATATATATATATATATACAGTACTGTGCAAAAGTTTTAGGCAGGTGTGAAAAAATGCTGTAAAGTAAGAATGCTTTCAAAAATAGACATGTTAATAGATTATATTTATCAATTAACTAAATGCAAAGTGAGTGAACAGAAGAAAAATCTAAATCAAATCCATATTTGGTGTGACCACCCTTTGCCTTCAAAACAGCATCAATTCTTCTAGGTACACTTGCACAAAGTCAGGATTTTGTAGGCATATAGTCAGGTGTATGATTAAACAATTATACCAAACAGGTGGTAATGATCATCAATTCAATATGTAGGTTGAAACACAATCATTAACTGAAACAGAAACAGCTGTGTAGGAGGAATAAAACTGGGTGAGGAACAGCCAAACTCAGCTAACAAGGTGAGGTTGCTGAAGACAGTTTACTGTCAAAAGTCATACACCATGGCAAGACTGAGCACAGCAACAAGACACAAGGTAGTTATACTGCATCAGCAAGGTCTCTCCCAGGCAGAAATTTCAAGGCAGACAGGGGTTTCCAGATGTGCTGTCCAAGCTCTTTTGAAGAAGCACAAAGAAACGGGCAACGCTTGAGGACCGTAGACGAGTGGTCGGCCAAGGAAACTTACTGCAGCAGATGAAAGACACATCATGCTTACTTCCCTTCAATCGGAAGATGTCCAGCAGTGCCATCAGCTCAGAACTGGCAGAAAACAGTGGGACCCTGGTACACCCATATACTGTCCGGAGAGGTCTGGTCAGAAGTGGCCTTCATGGAAGACTTGCGCCAAAAAGCCATACCTCCGGCGTGGAAACAAGGCCAAGCGACTCAACTATGCACGAAAACACAGGAACTGGGGTGCAGAAAAATGGCAGCAGGTGCTCTGGACTGATGAGTCAAAATTTGAAATATTTGGCTGTAGCAGAAGGCAGTTTGTTCGCCGAAGGGCTGGACAGCATACACGAATGAGTGTCTGCAGGCAACAGTGAAGCATGGTGGAGGTTCCTTGCAAGTTTGGGGCTGCATTTCTGCAAATGGAGTTGGGGATTTGGTCAGAATTAATGGTCTCCTCAATGCTGAGAAGTACAGGCAGATACTTATCCATCATGCAATACCATCAGGGAGGCATCTGATTGGCCCCAAATTTATTCTGCAGCATGACAACGACCCCAAACATACAGCGAAAGTCATTAGAACTATCTTCAGCGTAAAGAAGAACAAGGAGTCCTGGAAGTGATGGTATGGCCCCACAGAGCCCTGATCTCAACATCATCGAGTCTGTCTGGTATTACATGAAGAGAGAGAAGCAACTGAGGCTGCCTAAATCCACAGAAGAACTGTGGTTAGTTCTCCAAGATGTTTGGGCCAACCTACCTGCCGAAGTTCCTTCAAAACTGTGTGCAAGTGTACCTAGAAGAATTGATGCTTGATGCTGTTTTGAAGGCAAAAGGGTGGTCACACCAAATATGGATTTGATTTAGATTTTTCTTCTGTTCACTCACTTTGCATTTAGTTAATTGATAAATATAATCTATTAACATGTCTATTTTTGAAAGCATTCTTACTTTACAGCATTTTTTCACACCTGCCTAAAACTTTTGCACAGTAGTGTATATATAGTGCTGTGAAAAAGTATTTGCCCTTCTGCATTTTTGCACATTGTATTTGGTCAGATTTTTTTGTTTTAGATTTAGATTTGTCTACTTTTGGGATGTAATTGTTTTGCGCCTCTAGTACTACATTTTAAAAAACAGCCATCCTTTATCTGTGGATGCTTTCTCTATTTTACTCCAATCTACTTCTGTTAGTCTCTGTTTTATACCTTCATAGTTTGCTTTTCTAAAATTGTAAACCTTAGCTTTAGTCATTACTTTTTGGGTTTTGAAAATCACTTCAAATTAGACCATGTTGTGGTCTGAGTTTGCCAATGGCTCTCTGACATCTGTTTTAGTTATTCTGTCTTCGTTATTTGAAAAGACTAAATCAAGGCATGCCTCCCCTCTAGTCGGTGCCTTGACAAATTGCGTTAGGAAGCAGTCATTTGTCATTTCCACCATTTCAATTTCGTCCGTCGTGCTCCCCACCGGGTTTTTCCATTTTATATGGAGGAAGTTGAAATCCCCCATTAGTATGGCTTCTCCTTTTCTACACGCATTTCTAATGTCATTGTATAAGAGATTATTTTGCTCTGCGTCTGAATTTGGTGATCTATAGCATATTACCGGTGGGACTGAGCGCTCTTGCAGCAGCTCAGTTAGAATCACCTGTTTCCCGAACGTGAGTGGCGGCTTTTCTTCTTTCTATGTTTTGGAGGAGGGGAAGGTGAAGAGGAACAAGAGGAGGAACTAGGTTTCTCAGCTCTACTCTTTCTAGCATTGCTCCTCCCCCCTCTTGGCACACAGCCCAGGGAGGAGGGTCCAACCTCACTCATTGGTGACGCTGAATCTAGCGCAGGCATGGAGGAACGCCCCCTTGAGTCACATTATTATTATTATTATTATTATTTGTTTATTTAGCAGACGCCTTTATCCAAGGCGACTTACAGATACTAGGGTGTGTGAACTATGCATCAGCTGCAAAGTCACTTACAATTACGTCTCACCGAAGAGCCGAGCACAAGGAGGTTAAGTGACTTGCTCAGGGTCACACGAGTCAGTGGCTGAGCTGGGATTTGAACCGGGGACCTCCTGGTTACAAGCCCCTTTCTTTAACCACTGAACCACACAGCCTCCTACATGCTACCTGATTCTCCAGTGTACTCTTGGAGAAGGGAGCACACAAATCACAAAAGGTGACAAAAGTCAGGGCCGTATGTGCATGCTGGGGACCCAGACAGACAGTACATTTATCGTGTCCGTCACTTGTAGGCTGTTTAGCCTTTCAAGAGACTCATGAATGGAACCCGGACATTGTGACAGTGCTGTGTTCACAACAAACAGTGTACAGACCACACAGTGTAGTATTGAGACTTTATGTGCTCGGAAACCGACACTCGGTACTGATACGGTACTCGGTACCAAACGGTACCGACACGGGGCACTCAGAGCCGACAGGGGCCTTGGTATCGACACTCGGTACCGACTCGATGCACTTCGTACCAACATTTGGTACCGAAGCAGTAACCTTGAACTCGCAAGCAAGAATGGGGCCGATAATCGCAGTTACTGCTAGTGGCACATGCCCACCTGCAAGTCAGCCACTGGCTAAACTACAAGTCAGTACAAACACGAGACTAGCAGTAGCCTGCACCGAAACAGTAACCTCGGTCCCTTAGGATCGGGCGACAGGTTGCAGCTACTGTTTGTGGCGAGTAACAGGGATGCCCACCTGCACAAAGCCACTGGCTTGTTTCTAGTCAGCAGAACGCGAGACAAGAAACAGCCTGCTTGCAAACATGCCTTTGTGATAGTGCTGCTGGATAGCTGCACTAAAACAGCAGTGAGCTGCTAAAGTAGACACGCCCACAGTAGCTGCTTGGGTTTCAATACCTTCCTGTAAGAAAAATGAAACACAGTATATAATACAACTGATAGCTAATGCAAAGTGAAACACATGGTAAAATACTGTAATTTTAATAATTAACCATTATTAACAATAATATTCTTAATATATAAAATCCAGCTGAACAAGTCGGCGACTTGGTGCGCTAAGATTCCAGGATGGACAGCAATAAAGCCGCAGGCTTCCCATTGCACAGAAGGCCGCGGAGAGACTTAACCAGTGCTAGCTGAAAATACAGAAAAACAGAAACTCGGCTAGAAATAATACAAAATTATTTTAGCGATTCAGTAAATAATTCCGCAATTTTTAAGCAAATGCTAAAAGAGCGTGAAAATATACAGGAGGATATACTGATCAACTCTCTGATGTTAATCAGGTTAGGCTGAAAAGGAAAATGGTGATACTGTCAGGGTGAGTAGTGGCTTTATGCTCGCAGGGGCGGAGCAGTGCTACGTCATGGTCCTCTGACAAGTGTCTTTGGTATTAAGTTTTCAGGTTCTGGTGTCTTAAAGGGGAACACCCATTTTGTAATGGGTAATATTCCCTACTTGAAAGGGAAGTGCTGTTCTTGGAGTTAAACAACATCACAAACATGTTTTTTTTTAATGGATATTTATGTTTTCTTACCAGTTATTAACTTGAAGTAGTGTCAAATTAGTCTGGGTAGCAATCTGCTTCTTCTCATCTTCTGTTGGATAAGGGTGCTGCAAAAAAATGTAATTTTTCTTATACAACAAGGTTGATCAGTAACATATAAAACCACCCTAGTTTTGTATGGAGTTGGTAACAAAAACAGTTACCACATCCACTGCATGTAATAATAACATCTCAGAATAAATGGCCATGCATAATGTGGGCAAAATCAGTAACCCAACACTCCATACCTGTATACAGGTCTAGGAAAGACACAATAAGACACTGAACTTATTTAGTTAGTTATCCTAGGGTAGTCTTTCTGTAAAGTTATTTAGTGCTGAGGTTGTGGCACATTGACTAAACAGACATCCAACTGTCAAGATAGAACTACCAGACCACACATCAAAAATACTACAGATTAATATGTTTTAACAATGTTCATTTTATGGAGGATTTAAAAAAATGTATGAAATGAACACAGTAAAGTCTGAATAAATACATAGTATTTTTTTTGTCAGTCTTGAACAAAGACTATGCAGTGATCTGATTCAAGCATTCAAAATCCTAAAAGGCATAGACAATGTCGACCCAGGGGACTTTTTTTTACCTGAAAGAAGAAACAAGGACCAGGGGTCACAAATGGAGATTAGATAAAGGGGCATTCAGAACAGAAAATAGGAGGCACTTTTTTACACAGAGAATTGTGAGGGTATGGAACCAACTCCTCAGTAATGTTGTTGAAGCCGACACCCTGGGATCCTTCAAAAAGCTGCTTGATGAGATTCTGGGATCAATAAGCTACTAACAACCAAACGAGCAAGATGGGCTGAATGGCCTCCTATCGTTTGTAAACTTTCTTATGTTCTTATGTTCTAAAGTTATATATCCAAGTACAAAGACAGAAAGTTATTGTTATGGGATTGAACCCATGACCCTCCGGAGTCCAGAGCCCTAACCACTACTCCACACTGCTGTTGAGAGACAAAATCTATGTTGTACTAACGCTGTGTAAGTATGAGTGAACAAAGTTCTGTGTAAAAGGAGAAATACCTTATATGGGCTTGTCTTTGTATTATTCTATAAGCTATACTGGTATATGAATTTGTATAGCCCTTTAGGGTTAGGGGTTGTAGTCAAAAGTTTACGTACCCCAATGGAAATGTATAATTTCTAGAAATTTCTCAAAAACAAAGAATTTTAGGAAAAATCTTTTGTAGCAAAAGTTTTGCTTTGTGGATGAGAAAAAAAAGTTACAAGAAATAGACATCTAATTTTTTTTGCAAAACTCCAAAAAACACTAATTTAAAAGTATTCATACCCTGACAAGGAAAATGAAATTAATAGCTAGTTGAGGCACCTTTAGCAATAATAACCTATTTTAAACGATTAGGATATTTGTCAAGCTTCTGACATGATTCTTGAGTGATTTTTCTTCAACGCAAAATTGTTCCAGTTCATTCAAATTCCAAGGACTTCTCTTGTGCACAGCCTTCTTCAACTCATACCAAAGATTCTCAATCGGATCCAGATTGGGTTTGACTAATTTAACCATTCTGAAGTAGAAAAACAGCCCCATTGAAGGATATTACCACCTCCATGCTTGACAGTAGGTATGGTGTTCTGTTCTTTGTACGCCTCACCAGACTTTCTCCAAATGTAACGACTATGTTAAGATTGCTGTAGTGTAAAAGCGTAACCCCAATTTCCGTAGTTTTGTGCCGCAAACTTAAATTTATCTTAAATGTCGTTTTTTGCAATGATAAGAATAGATTTATAACACTGTAGGTTTTATTTTTTAAGGAGCTTAACAGCACAACACTTTTAACCCTAACATATTGTGGGTTATAGAGGGTATATAAAGCTGACATAATTTAAAAGCACAAGGCAATGCCCCCCCCAATCATTGCATTCCAATATTATTACAATTTCAGAACTGACTTATAAATTCTCAATTTCTGAAACAAGGTTGAATCCCTTCAAATGTTTGATGCAATATTACTATCAAGCTCGGAAAATTATGTTTTGATACCCATTGATTGTTAATGTAAGACTTTCCCTTTATTATTTCCAGAGCAAGTTTATTTGGCCATGTCAGACATACGAGTGAGCTGATGGGTTTTTCAACTTTGAATAGCAACACCTCCAGCCGTCTGTGTTCATTAGATTGCTTTCATTTCATTTAATAGCACAAGCAACATTACCATGCCCCCTCCCCCTTTCTTGTGTTGAAAATAATTTGTATCTTGTTTTTTTTAAACTTTAATTTGGGTTATTTGGGTATTTCAAATACAGCACAGCTATAACATGTATACAAAATTAGAGCAATCAGCACCACGAAAGAGTAGAGCACTGTAACCTACAACTATAGTATTAACATGTACAAATAGATGGATATGCGCTTCCATATTCTGTGATGTACTTTAGGTGTGGCATACATAAGGCATTCCCCCGCAAGGGATTGCTGTAAATAATAGTTCACAAATGGACAAAGGGAGAAGCATATTATTTTACACATTATTTATTACAGTGTATTTTCTTATGCTATGGTAAATACATACTAGTAAATATAGACTAGTATTTCTGGCAGGGGGCAGCGCTAAATAAAATACATCCATTAAACAAAAGCTTTGGCTCTTGTTCCCAATCGGTCTTCCAATCATTATTGCTCCCATCTAATACATGTACTTTGGTTCCCAGTGATCAGGTACCATAAAGGGGAAATAAGAACATGAATATCACAACTGCGACTACTTCTTGGCAGTTCCTCAAAGAGACCAATGATTGGGAGAGCTGCAGTACTGAAAAACCATTGCACATGCCCTAGAGCAGTGGTCAGCAAATGGCGGATGCCTCCTTGGCAGGCTGTATCAAGGGCTGAGCGAGAGCGGAACTTCATTTTAATATTACCACAAGGGGGCTGTCATGGGGGATTCCCCATATGACCTTCACATATTTCTTGCAAGTAAGCAGAAAATTGAGTGTTTTGCAATATCGATTCCAAAGGACAGTACTTGCTGATTGTTATACATGTATGCCTCACTATGGTACTAGAGTCCTCATATGATAGACAGGAACGCAGAATAACATAAAACACAATTCAAAAGTAGCATAAATTTTTATTTTAAATGCTTCAATGCGTTATCACAAATTTAATGAGAAAAATGGCACTTTCCTTCTGTGATCCGCTATAGAACACCAGGTGTGATAGACGTGATGGCGATATGTAGGCTGTCCTCCAAAGATTCTTGTGTCAGCCTGTTTCGTGCATCTGTTTTTAATATTGCATTAATTGTGGAATAAGCCACTTCGCATGTAGATCCAAACATGGACATCATAAAGAGCCAGCTTCTTTTTCAATTCAGTTTTCAGCAATAATGATGCCTGCAAATTTACTACTAGTTCTAGTTGCAGAGCTGCTTCATGGATTGCAGGAACAGTTGCTTCGCATGGGACAAAAACGATTATGTGCCTGGGAATGCTGAAGTTGTCAAAGCGAGCACTGAAATTGTCTTTCAGCTGTACAATAAAGTCTGTCATCGTAGGAGTCACTTTCACTACAACATATTGAAATGTTGAACTAAACTAAACTGTCTCTTAATAGAAACAAAACAGATACTATATTATTTTTATTAATATTTATTTGGAGGTTACAAAGGCATACTATCACAATTGTTACTTCTTTTTTCATTTTGGTTTGTTTTCAACCGGCTTCACCAACTTTTTTTTTTTTATTGACGAGCCGGTATGCCTTGTACCATGCTGCAACACATTTTTTGGATGGGAGGGGGGGTATTGCAAGTGGCCCGCTCTGCGGCTGCCCGCGGGTCATTTGACCCACCGTCAGATTTAATTGCTGTCCACTGCCCTAGAGGGTGGTTAATTAATGGTAATGTCCAAGACCAAAGTTTAGGAAGTGTAAGGTAGCTTGCATTACTGCTACTTCTAGCTCATATGAGGAGATGCAAAGAAAAGTCTGGAGTGCATCAATCCAGCACCAAGGTCAAACACAGAAAAAAAGGTACTTTTCAGTGGTACTTACTCCAATGTGCTGGAACAGCCAGGATCTCATTACATTGGTGGCTTGCTTGGGCAGCACTCCTCGTTTGTTTTTGGAGGACATATCTTCATGATGCAAGATACTCAGATCCTGATTTAACTGGAGCTGGAGCTATATAAAGATATAACAGACGATAACTAAAAACAAAATGTGTGTAGGACCTTTTATAAAATACATTTTATGTCCTTTTTCCTGATCATATTGGGCTGCTTTAAGATTTTAAAGCTCATATTAACCTGACTGACAATCTGTGAGGTTTATAATAGGAATAATTGTGTTTCTATTCCCTTGAATACTGACTAAACAGTGGTATCACTGTATATAATTCAAGCTAAAGCTTGAATTCATTCAAGAATTTCAAAAGTAAAGGACAATATGTTAAAACAGTTCATGAATGATAATTAAAGTCAGCAGAACACAACTACATAAAACACAAAATAACACAAAAACAAATATAAAATATTGTAAACCCTAGAACACAACTGCAAGAATAAACAATATACTTGCAGTACAACACACACACACACACACACACACACACACACACACACACACACACACACACACACACACACACACACACACACACACACACACACACACACACACACAATACCAGTGTCAAATGTATTAAGTGTACTTTAGAAACCCACCTGTGTATTCTGGATGCGCACTGTCCCTGGCGACAACGCCTGTGTTACTACCTGGCCTTGAGGTGTAACGACAGTCACAGGGTGATACACTGTGCCACCTATTTATAAAAAGACAGTTTTGCATGTTTTACTGTGGCTGCAGAGACGGTTGAGAGCAATTGGTTTATGTTTTTTGGAAAGTAGTTTTTATAAAAGGTCATTAAATCTTTATTTACAAATTAACGAATGTTAATGTTTCTAAATCCAATTTCAAACCTACTTTTAGATGTAGTATTGCTAGTCTATTTTCCTGTGCTGAGAAAAATAAAATCACAATATAAATACAGGTACTGGTAGGGATGCAACAGTTATGATTTAGATAAAATCAAGATAAAATTGAACCAAATCCAGTTTTTTTTGTACAATAAAAAGCGTTGTCAGTTTCAGCATTAAGTCGCCGTTTTCGGGAGCTCATCACACACTTTGCTGCATGTAAACAGTTCATATTAACATCCCTTAATAATTTTAATATGGTAACATAAATCATAAGTCACGACAAGACTTACCGACTGCCCTCGGTAGGGATAACTGCGGCTTTATAATTAATCTGGTTATTCAGGTGTGTTGATGAAAGGTGCTGGTACTAGCAAGCATACGCAAACACTGCATACCTTAACCCAGTACTATTTGTTCGTGGACCACCTGAATTTTTTTTTTTTAATCTCGGCGGACCAACGAATAAATAGCTGACTGAAATATAAGCACGAATATATAGCTGACTGAAAGCACATAAAAAAATCACTATAATACTAAGAATAACCGTAGACACCTTTATTTGTTTTAATGCGATGGGTGGGTCTGTTTCTGTGAGCAGTTATTTAAAAATTTGTGCTTTAAAGAACGGTTCTAGTTTACTTTTCATTAACACAAATTTACAGAGGGGGAAAAAAAATTGTATTTTTAAATTGATAATTACAGCAGAAATTGATTTATGTGAATTAATAATCTGTGAAAATTACAATACATCCATGAGGTACCAGCACAGTCAGAGCTACGAATCTCCAGCTATAATTTTTATTTATAAAATGGAATGTTTGGATGTTGCACGCTGATTGGCTGTTGAGGGTTTTTTACCATGCAATATAACTGTATAATGCACAACACAACTTATTTTGCCGAAGCACAGTTCAATTAATAAATGATCAATACAAACATATTAAACTCGCAATAAATATACACATTGTTGTGAGAAGTCTTTTAAAGTTTTAAAAAATGAGTGACATTCCTTTGGTCAGGCATGACAGTGGACAAGTGGCTAAAATTCCAAGAAAAAATAAAAAGAAAGAGATACAAAGATTTAGCAAGTCAAAATCGAAGAAAACAAAAATGTTTTTGCAGCTGGTGTTTTTTATTGATTTGATGAAACATAAATAAATGGTCAATCTACTTAAAACAGTTTGTCTTGAAAATCTAAATGGTCTGTTATGATAATTTATGCTTGTGACAAAAAGACAATGATTCTTGGTGGTAAATCTCCCTCCCGACCTGTGAGGGCGCTAAGTAACGGGAACAGAATACCCTGGACTGCTTGGCCTGACACTTCGTTCCTAGGGTTAAAAGGAAGTCGTCATTTAAAAAAAGTGGCGGAGCTTTGGTACATTAACTCATCGACCTGGAAGGGAAATGATGTGGCAGCCGCGGATTGGAGGAGCGGCTGCAATCGTTTACAAGGGGTCATGAGTGACTGTTAAATAGCGATGTAATCTGTTCCTTCGTTTTGGTTAATGAAAAAACCCGGAAGGACCTGAGGATTTGTGTATACATATCGTGAGTGTTTTGTTTGCTTGTCTAATTGTGTCGTTATTATTGCGGCTAACACGTTCCGGAGCTGTCGCCAAGGGCCAGCACAAACCCGGAACCGCACTGCACTTGTACCACGAAGAAACTGTATTTGCACCACGAGTACTAACTCACGCACTAAACAGACTTGTGTATGTGTTTTGTGTGGGTGTATAATAAAAGGGACTATTATTTCAGGACAAACCCAGGAATTACAATTTATGTAATACACGCCGCTGTATTACTTAACATAATTTGTTGTTTACTGTTTGTTTTGCCGTCAGGCACTGGACATACAAATCATTAAACAACTTTGTACCTGGATTATAATTGTCTGTCTGTTCATTGATCACCTGCACCTGCACACTGTTAACCACTTTGCCACAATGCTTCAGTGCGGCGAAATTCGGCTGGTCAAGAGTACTCAATTGTGTTATGTTCGCCTCGGTGCTGGTCTCAATCGCTCCGTAAACAGTGCTGACATAAACCGCAGTGGTGTTGGTGACCAAGCATTTAAAAATGACAATAATTTATTTTTGTATTAGCTTCTCCAAGTCAGCGGTAGTAATTCGTGAATACTGAACTTGGTCTTTGCCTCATTTTTTGTATCTTCATTATCACCAAAAAAAAAAAAGATTGGCATTTTTAAATGCTTGGCCACTAACAATGCTAACATTGCAAGCTATGTCATCTCTGTTTACGGAGCGATTGAGACCAGCACGGAGGCTTCATTCATTTTAATTAATTACAATAAATGGAAATCTTGGAAAACTCCAGTTTAATGTTTACAACAAATAGAACCTTGTTTGAGGGACTATTTTGTCTCCAAAGCGGAAGGAGAATAATAAAATTGTTTGCTTTTTTTAAAACCACTATTTTTTATTGTATCCGTTTTATAAGCGGGATAATACTCCAGGGCTTGTGCATTGTGTTGCTTTGCTTTGTGCTTCCAACCCAACTACAGCAGTATGTTAATGCAACATAACGCACGACCTGTAGTGTGTTATCCCTTACTTTACAAGCTGCTGTGTTGAGTGCACGTGAGCTCAATACACGAAAACTCCCTAGCAAGAATATATTTAGACACCTCAAAACTATTTAAGGTCTATAAACTATGCTGCCGCTTCCTTTCTGTAATTATGTAACCTTCCATGGACCACCTGAAGGGAGCAGACGGATCACCAGTGGTCTGCAGTCCACGATTGAGAACCACTGCCCTAACCTAAACGTTTTGTTAAAAAAAATACATCTTAAGCTGTTGGTTTTGTAATTTAAAAAAAACAAAAAAACAGTTGTTGAGTCTGTTAAATTACTCCATGTAGACATGAAAAAATAAATAATGGGTCTAAACTGACTAAAACAGCCAAATGTAAGTGTTATGAGGTCCCAAACCATTGTGAAACTGGAATAAGCAGGATACTGCTGACAAAATCTGGAAGCTGTTTATGGTCAGTTTATTTTTATTAAGGTAGCTTTATTTATTGTGCATGTATTGAAATGAGTTTTGTTTGTCTGATTTTTGTTGCTGCATTCTGTCAGCATATTGATTGAAGTGTAGTGGCCTTATCAGAGAGTCATACGCATTATAGTACATTTTAAATTCGAAGGTATTTCCTTTAAAATCCCGTCAAACACCTTTGTCGCTTTGAAGCCACCATGCTGATTAAATCATTTCAATTTTAAAAACCATGAGCAGCAGTTCTACTCAAACATGATTTTCCATGGCTGCAACGGGGGTATAACAGGAAAATAATAAATACAAAAGTAAAATGTTTCTTAATACAGTATTTTATTCTTTCTACATTATACTGTACATTGAGTGATGCAATACCACTGTATTGAGCATATTTACCACCCAGGATCCTAGGAATCAGTTTGCTGTGGAAAATCACAGATTTTCAATGCTGTCTGAGAATTTTTTGTTTTACACTTGGGACGGGGCAAAAAACATGCAAGACTTTTTCTGTTTGTTTGATAACCAAATCAATACACTTCTCGTATATAATCATCAACACAGGCAATTTTGATTTAAATTTAGTAAACATACTTGTTCAATAAAACTTCTTCTGGTGAACGAGACACACTCACATCAGATTCATGCTGAAACATAGCTGCATTTACTTCAGTATCCAGTGCATTGTTAAGACTGAACAAGCTGCTTAAAAGATGCCAAAAACGATAACAAATTGCCCGTAAGATCGGGTCAATGAGTTTGGCAATAGCCATCTAGATAACAAAGACTAACTCGGAGATAAACTGGTATGAACACTATTTATAGTTTTTTACTTTACACAGAAGTAGTTGTAATGTTTAAAGTAAAATGGTAAGTTTGTTTATATTATTGACTGATGGCACTGGTGAGGTGTAACGTCCTTAGAATTTAAAAGTGTACCAATAAATGCTTCCTGTGTCAACTGTTATTCAGTAGTACTGTTTGTTTATATATATATATATATATATATATATATATATATATATATATATATATATATACAGTACTGTGCAAAAGTTTTAGGCAGGTGTGAAAAAAATGCTGTAAAGTAAGAATGCTTTCAAAAATAGACATGTTAATAGATTATATTTATCAATTAACTAAATGCAAAGTGAGTGAACAGAAGAAAAATCTAAATCAAATCCATATTTGGTGTGACC
This sequence comes from Acipenser oxyrinchus oxyrinchus, assembly GCA_030684275.1. NCBI lineage: Eukaryota > Metazoa > Chordata > Actinopteri > Acipenseriformes > Acipenseridae > Acipenser > Acipenser oxyrinchus. Next base: position 20,111,943 of record CM060253.1, on the reverse strand, counting down.
ACCCTTTGCCTTCAAAACAGCATCAAGCATCAATTCTTCTAGGTACACTTGCACACAGTTTTTGAAGGAACTCGGCAGGTAGGTTGGCCCAAACATCTTGGAGAACTAACCACAGTTCTTCTGTGGATTTAGGCAGCCTCAGTTGCTTCTCTCTCTTCATGTAATCCCAGACAGACTTCGATGATGTTGAGATCAGGGCTCTGTGGGGCCATACCATCACTTCCAGGACTCCTTGTTCTTCTTTACGCTGAAGATAGTTCTTAATGACTTTCGCTGTATGTTTGGGGTCGTTGTCATGCTGCAGAATAAATTTGGGGCCAATCAGATGCCTCCTGATGGTATTGCATGATGGATAAGTATCTGCCTGTACTTCTCAGCATTGAGGAGACCATTAATTCTGACCAAATCCCCAACTCCATTTGCAGAAATGCAGCCCCAAACTTGCAAGGAACCTCCACCATGCTTCACTGTTGCCTGCAGACACTCATTCGTAACGCTCTCCAGCACTTCGCTAACAAACTGCCTTCTGCTACAGCCAAATATTTCAAATTTTGACTCATCAGTCCAGAGCACCTGCTGCCATTTTTCTGCACCCCAGTTCCTGTGTTTTGTGCATAGTTGAGTCGCTTGGCCTTGTTTCCATGTCGTAGGTATGGCTTTTGGCTGCAAGTCTTCCATGAAGGCCACTTCTGACCAGACTTCTCCGGACAGTAGATGGGTGTACAAGGGTCCCACTGTTTTCTGCCAGTTCTGAGCTGATGGCACTGCTGGACATCTTCCGATTGCGAAGGGAAGTAAGCATGATGTGTCTTTCATCTGCTGCAGTAAGTTTCCTTGGCCGACCACCGCGCTCACGGTCCTCAACGCTGCCCGTTTCTTTGTGCTTCTTCAAAAGAGCTTGGACAGCACATCTGGAAACCCCTGTCTGCCTTGAAATTTCTGCCTGGGAGAGACCTTGCTGATGCAGTATAACTACCTTGTGTCTTGTTGCTGTGCTCAGTCTTGCCATGGTGTATGACTTTTGACAGTAAACTGGCTTCAGCAACCTCACCTTGTTAGCTGAGTTTGGCTGTACCTCACCCAGTTTTATTCCTCCTACACTGCTGTTTCTGTTTCAGTTAATGATTGTGTTTCAACCTAAATATTGAATTGATGATCATTAGCACCTGTTTGGTATAATTGTTTAATCATACACCTGACTATATGCCTACAAAATCCTGACTTTGTGCAAGTGTACCTAGAAGAATTGATGCTGTTTTTGAAGGCAAAGGGTGGTCACACCAAATATGGATTTGATTTAGATTTTTCTTCTGTTCACTCACTTTGCATTTAGTTAATTGATAAATATAATCTATTAACATGTATATTTTTGAAAGCATTCTTACTTTACAGCATTTTTTCACACCTGCCTAAAACTTTTGCACAGTACTGTATATATATATATATATATATATATATATATATATATATATATATATATATATATATATATATATATTTGTAATAATGGTATGTCCCATTCCTTTGGCTGCACAAATGTAGTTCATTTTTTCGTTTTTACATTTTTGTTTCTATTTTAACAATAACCAATTGGACATTAAAAAGCTTTATAAAAAACCAAACCATTCCTGGGTACCGGTATAGATAAAGTTCTGCATTCTAAAGTTCAGGTTTCTAATTAAGTTTAATGTCCTTGTGTGGCAAAGTAGTTACAGTAGGTACAGGTGCTGGAGTGGTGCACTGCATGAATGAAACAGACAGAGATGATTATAATCTGGTTTGGAAAGAATTTTATTATATTGTTTTCCAGGTCTGACGACCAAACAATAATCCCCCGGTATACACACCAATGTGTACTGCACGGGGTAAATAACAATAGGATTGCAGTCTCAAATAATAAACAATAATATCCTCCCCACAATAATACAAACACAGTCACCAGTCCTGGGTGCGTGCAGTAGTGCTCGTGGTGGGTGATACAAGTTTATTTCGTGACTGTGGTGAAGTGTTGTTCCGGCTTTGTGCTGGCTCAAGGCAACAGCTCCGGAAACGTGTTAACTGTCTGGTGATTCACAAACAAGACAATTACTAACAGACAGAACAAAACAAATAAAACACTCACGAAACTACGATGTTCTCTGGGGTCTCTCACCCTCTGGGGTTGTATTGGTTAAAATACAAAACCAACACAAAGGAATAGAATGCGATTCTCCGTCCCCTTTTATGCTGTCACACATGACCCCTTGGTAAACGAGTGCAACCGCCTCTCCAATCTGCGGCTGCCACGTCGTTTCCCTTCCGGGTCAATGCATTCTGGCAACGGATTCTCGCCTTCATCCAGACTGGCCGACTTCCCGACCCTGGGAAAGAACTGTCAGACCAGCCCGTCCAAAGAACTCTGTTCTCGCTGCTTAGCACCCTCACAGGTTGGGAGGGAGATTTACAACCAAGAATCGTCATATTTCTGTCACATATCCCACTGCTCAGAGTGGAGACGAAGGAACACTCGGCTGAATCTATCTGGTGAATCCACATTTTGATGGTCTTTCCCCGCATGGTGTACCATGTGCTACATGAAGGGTTGCAACGCCAAATACCACCGAGTTATCCGGGCATTGCTATCCTTCATTGTGCTTAACCACTTGAGTGGGGCGTGGTTAAGATCAAATGAATGTCCCAGCAGGTAATATCGTAAAGAGTGAGTAGCCCATTTAATGGCCAAACACTCTTTTTCGACTATGGAGTAGTTGCGCTCCTGAGGTAGCATCTTTTTACTCAGATACAGTATCGGGTGTTCTACTCCGTCTACCTTTTGGGACAAGACAGCACCCAAACCCACGTCCGATGCATGGCTGTGGAGGATGAATCTCTTGGAGAAATCAGGTGTAATATGGGTGGGGGCCTGGCACAGTTTATGCTTAATAGTATCAAAAGCCCCCTGACACTCAGCTGACCACTTAATCAAATTTGGAGCACTCTTTTTGGTGAGGTCGACTAAAGGGTTAACCACTGTGGCATACTCTGGGATAAAGCGATGGAAATAACTGGCTAATCCCAGTAGTAAACTCACCTGAGTCTTGGTTTTGGGGATCGCCGCGTCAACCAAAGCCTGGATTTTGGTGACCATGGGTCTCACCCTTCCATTTCCCATTAAAAATCCCAAATATTGAGTCTTGGCAAACGCACATTTTCTCAAGTTAGCTGTGAGCCGGGCTACCCTTAGAGACTGAAGGACGGCTGTAAAACCTGGTCCATCAGTCTCTGAAAGGCAGCGGGCGCACCATGTAACCCAAACGGCATGGTTTTAAAGTAAAACAGCCCTTCTGGTGTTGAAAATGCGGTTTTCGCTCTAGAACTGCGGGTTAAGGGGATCTGCCAGTATCCCTTTGTCAGGTCCAGAGTCGAGACAAACTTCGCCTTTCCCAGTCTATCTAGAAGTTTGTCGACCCGAGGCATGGTGCGCATCGAACTTGGCAATAGCGTTTACCTTCCGGAAATCCACACAGAAGCGATTGGTGCCGTCATTCTTAGCCACTATGACAATTGGACTGCACCACTCGTTCCTGGAAGGCTCAATCACTCCAAGTTCGAGCATGTCGCATACCTCTTTGCAAACGCCATTTCAGCGACTTTCCAGAATCAGGTAAGGTCTGTCTCGTACTGTGACACCTGAGGGAGAGACAATATCATATTCAATCAAGTTAGTTCTGCCGGGCACATCAGAAAAAACATTGCGTAACTCCTCAGTAAGCTTACACAGTTCCCGTTGCTGATCTGGAACCAATTTGTTCCCCCATCAAAATGATTTTAGTGCTAGGGGTCTCTGGAGAGGGGCCTAAATCATCTTCTACATTGCCTGGGGCTATAAATAAGACCTCCCTTGCCTGCCAGGGCTTTAATAAATTTACATGATAAATTTCATGTTCATTATGGCGATCGGGCTGTCTAATTTCATAATTCACCTTCCCTATAGCCCGAATCACTTCATATGGTCCCTGCCATTTAGCACATAATTTCGATTCTGAGGAGGGAAGCAGCAGCATTACCTTGTCTCCTGGTCAAAAGGTTCGAATTAGTGCATTTTTGTTGTAATGCTGCTGTTGCCGGTGCTGAGCCGATTTGAGGTTGTCCTGGGCCAAACGACCGACCAAATCCAGGAGTAGGAGCACATGCTTCACTACATTTTTGGACAAGCCTTTGTGCTCTTCCCACCCCTCTCTCAACAGATCGAGGATGCCATGAGGCTGTCGGCCGTACAAGAGCTCGAAGGGGGAGAACCCTGTCAAGCTCTGCGGCACCTCTCTCATTGCAAAAAGGAGGTAGGGAAGAACCGATGCCCAATGTTTTTGCTCTTGTTACAAAACGGCTCAGCATCTGCTTCAAGGTCTGATTAAATCATTCCACCAAACCATTCATCTGTGGATCATAAACAGATGTCCTGATGGGACGTATTTTTTATATTTTATATACAGGCTGTAACATGTTAGACAAAAAGTTGGTTCCGTGATTAATCAAAATCTCCTTGGGGATCCCTACCCTAGCCATAATCTGCACTAACTCTGTGGCTATTGCAGCGGCACTAGTGAACCTCAATGGAACTGTCTCCGGGTATCGCGTTGCATAATCTACCACTACTAATATATGCGTATACCCGGAGTCAGAAGGTAGCAAAGGGCCCACTATGTCCATTGCAATGTGTTCAAAAGGAGTGGAAATAATTGGCAGTGGAACCAAAAGGGCGGGGCGCATTCGACCCAGCACTACTCGCTGGCACTCTGGGCATGTGGCTACATATTTCGACACATCAGTATGAAGACCTACCCAATAGAATCGAACCAATATCCGCTCCCTTGTCTTGTTAGCTCCGAGGTGCCCCGCAAAAGGGATATCATGCGCCAGCCTCATGACCTCGGTCCGTCAATACAGGGGAACCAATAATTGTGTTACAGGCTGTCCTGTGCCCACGGCTAGATTTACCATATACAGTAATTGCCCCTTTATACTGAAGTGTGGATATACTAGCACCCCAGCGCCATCAACATCCTTACCTTCAATAGACCGGACCTGCCCCCAAGTGTGCACTAGTGACGGGTCATTATGTTGGCCCCACACTATGTCCACGCCTGAGTACCACGTGTCTGGTATATTGACAGGGGCCGGAGTAGCATCTGTCCTGGATGGCCTAGTAACCTCACCCTCTCGGTCACACTGCATTCCGACTCCCTCCCGACTGGCGTTTGTTACCATCTGAGTGCTCTCCCACCAGACCCTAGCCTTGTCTCAGTGATGCTCCCTCCCATTTTGCGGTCCTTCTCTCTTTATTTGTTTTTCTAGGATGGAAAATAGGAGAAAACATTTCAGCTTGAGAAGGAAACACATCACCAATTCGTTCCCTTTTCTTTTTTTCTGCCACGTTTACGTGTGCGGCTGAGACTGCCATTATTTGCGTTAATTCTTTGAATTTTGGCTAGTCTCTGCCCAGAATAACTGGGTATAGCAACCTTTCCGCCACTACCAGGTGATGTTTTATCGGTCCTAAATATACTTTTAATGTGGGGTATGCTGCCATGTCTCCATGGATACAGAAGATGGCCACCTGACCTTGTGGCCGCCACGACACACCGCCCAAGAGAGCTGTTCTAATCAAGGTTTGCTCACACCCTGTATCCACTAATGCGTGGGTTTTCACATTTCCTAAAACCACATCAATCATACAAGGCCCCTCCCGACAATTTTCCCCATCTCAGATGCCCAATTACAGAGGCCACATCACACTCCATGGCAGCGGGGCATGACCTGGCCAGATGTCCCTGTTGGTTGGGGGGACAGAGGGGGCAATGGTTAGATATCTGTCCCGTTGCTGGTATGGCAACGGGGCAGGGGCTGCACCTCTACTCCAGCTGGGGGCCAATCTTGGTCTCCATGAAGGGGAGGCAAGGGGGCCCATTGGGGTCGGCAGTCTTGGAGGTCTGGGTCCCGGGGCTGATGGTGGTGGCAGAGGAGAGAGAGGAGGGGCTCGGCTGCTCCGAAGGGTTCGGGCGGAGACCAGAGTCCTCATAATCCTCGGCCATTTTCACGGCGTCTTCCAGGGTGTCGGGGTTGTGGTGCCGTATCCAGGCTTGGGTATCGGCGCCGACCACATGGCAAAATTGATCCACAACCACTGCTTCCCCCATTTGCAGGTTGGTTTTCTTCTCAGGGGTCAGCCAATGTACCATGTGGTCACACAACCGCTTTGCAACCACCCTGGGGCGTGTCTCTGGGGTTCTTCGATACTCCTTGAACCGTACCCGGTGGGTCTCTGCTGTAATGTTGAGGCGACGGAGAACGGCCAGCTTGACCAGGTCGTAACTGGCGGCATTGAGGTCGCTCATAGTCTGGTAGGCTGCCTGAGCCACCTCGGTCAGGCATGGTCCCAGCTGGCTTGCCCAGAACTCCCGTGGCCATGACGCTGTGGTTGCCATCCGCTCAAACGCAACCAGGTACGCCTCTGGATCATCCGCCGCCGTCATCTTCATCGCCCGAGCCTTCGGTGCCGACTTTGCTGGTGTTCCTGTAGGGGCTGGTGTTGTGGCACGTGCCAGCCCTACCCATTCAATGACCGCAGTCTAGCGCTCCTCCCTCCTTCTCTCCTCTGTCTCTCGTTTGCTGTCCAGCGCCTCCAGCAGCTCTGCCAATGTGTGACGATACATGTCCCGTGTCTGACACCACGTGTGGCAAAGTGGTTGATTGGGTACATGTGCAGGAGTGATGCAGTGTGTAAACAGACAGAGAAGATTATAATCCGGTTTGGAAAGGATTTTATTATTTTGTTTTCCAGGTCTGGTGACCAAACAATAATCCTCCGGCAATACACACCAATGTGTACTGCACGGGGTAAACAACAATAGGATTGCAGTCCCAAATAATAAACAATAATATCCTCCCCACAATAATACAAACACAGTCACCAGTCCTGGGTGCGTGCAGTAGTGCTCATGGTGGGTGATACAAGTTTATTTTGTGACAGTGGTGAAGTGTTGTTCCGGCTTTGTGTTGTCCCAAGGTGACAGCTCCGGAAACATGTTAGCTGTCTGGTGATTCACAAACAAGACAATTACTAACAAACAGAACAAAACAAACAAAACACTCACGAAACTGCTACGTTCTCTAGTGTCTCTCACTGTCCTTCTAGGTTAAAATACAAAAACCAACACGAAGGAACAGATTGCGATTCTCCATCCCCTTTTATGCCGTCACACATGACCCCTTGGTAAACGTGTGCAACCACCTCTCCAATCTGCGGCTGCCACGTCATTTCCCTTCCGGGTCAATGCGTTCTTGCAACAGAGTCTCGCCTTCAACCAGACTAGCTAACTTCCCGACCCTGGGAAAGAACTGTCAGACCAGCTCATCCAAAGAACTCTGTTCTCGCTGCTTAGTGACCTCACAGGTTGGGAGGGAGATTTACAACCAAGAATCATTGTATTTCTGTCACTCCCTGGCATGTATGACGAAGCAGAATCTGTGCAAGTCAAGGCCATGTTCAAGTTAGCTGGTACTTTGCTGGTCAATCACTGTGCTGATCAAAATAGTATCTGCAGAAGGTATGAACATGACATCAGCACAAAACAAGCCAGGTTTTTCACCTTGAAATCATAAAAAGAAAAGAAAATTGACAGAACTGGATGATCCAAGCCATCGGGAGACGTGTCAAAATTGGCTATTTGGCTTTTTGTATACTTCGAAACATTAATTTTCTTTTGAATAGTCATAAACATATTTACGTTTTCTCCACATTCCTCATCGACACAAAATATTTTATTTTTGTGTATTTAAATTTAGTTTTTGATCAAGCTAGTTACTACGTTCAGCACTTGCCACATGGCCTTTGGCCAACAGAATCAGGTGATAATGTGTTTGTGAACAGAGAACCAATGTGTGATGTTTGAACGTAATTTGATCCTCTGATGTTTAAATGTACCTACTGTATACTAGGATTCAATGTAAGTCTGATTATTACAATGTCGGCAAAATAAAACAGCATTTTAATCAAAATATTGTGTATTTCCTAGAAAATAGTACTGGGAAAATATTGAATACACAAATATCAGGTATAAAATCATTAAAATAGATGTACACATTATGCTTTATGTGTATTTTTCTTTGTTATTCTTTTTTTCAAAGCAGTTTGAATTTTCATCAAAAATCTTACCTGCAACAACTTGTGTTGGGTTAACTGTTGCAAAGGTTACATTTCCTTGATGCAGTGCTGAAGCAGGAACCACAATTCCCTGGGGACTAAGAGTGCCAGTAAAAGTGCCAGAATTCTGATGGCATAAAACAGATGAAAAAATAAATTAAACAATTGCATGAACACTGAAACCTGAGCTTAATTTTTTTTCATGATTTTTTTTTCTGAAATACAATTTTGCCACTTCAATAGTCTTTTTACTCTAATTCAGCAAATACTGCATTCCAAATGTTTGATTTTCATTCATGTCTTTGAAAAATCTAAAATGTAATATGAAACATAAAATAAAATTATTAATTCCGCTACTTTTATGTGTTTGATTCTATACATTTTATACAGTTAAAATTTATGCAGCTTCTGTAAGGGAATAATTGCATAGAACCATTCCTGTACCTGAATTAGAACCATTCCTGTACCTGTTTGTCGCCACTCTGTACTACAATTATTCACTGAGTTATATGCTTTAAAGCATTTTGAGTTTATGATCTATTAAGTTTGTAGAAATAAAGTAAATGTATTAAACTGCAGGTACGTGTAGCTGCAGACCAAACTGTGGGTGGTGTGACAAAAGAGCATTGACTCCAGCTTATCGGTTGATCAGGGCGAACCCACCTTTCCACCTAACCTTTATTGTACTACCTTGTAAATACCTGTCCCCCTTTCTTTGTTACACCAACTGAGTTGGCTCTAGCTTATTGGTTGAAAGGGAAACCACCCTTTCTCTCTGTAAAGGTATAATAACTGTATGCTAACTCTGTATAGCAGAACACTGCTCGGGTTTCCTAACACTGATGTGTTGAGCTGTTCTCATTTGTGCTAACTAATAAAGCTTTATATCTCTGAATACCTGGTGCAGTTGGCTCTTAGTTGCGGACCTGAAAAGTTCCACGACACTTCCAAAGTAAGCCCTCATCCCACTTCGGGGACAATATTTAAACAGTTGTTTTTTTTTTTCAAATAAGATTCAATAAATATCAAATCAAAGTATATGATCATGCAAAATCCTTGTATACTATGTTCTTACTCTGACACAAACACATCTTTTGTTTGTTTAGACTCTTCTGAACAGCTGCATTTGGTTATTAAGTTGAGAGCATCACAGATGTAGGAGGCTGTGTAGTCCATTGGTTAAAGAAAAGGGCTTGTAACCAAGAGATCCCTGGTTCAAATCCCACCTCAGCCATTATGTGACTCATTGTGTGACCCTAAGCAAGTCACTTAACCTCCTTGTGCTACGTCTTTGAGACGTAATTGTAAGTGACTCTGCAGCTGATGCATAGTTCACACACCCTAGTCTCTGTAAGTCGCCTTGGATAAAGGCATCTGCTAAATAAACTAATAAGATGGACTCGCTAAAATCCAGTTTTTCAGACTAAATTAATAGCTTTTTTAAATTTTTTTTTATAAAACTGACACTGAATAAAAGCACTGTTGAATTTGTTAAATGTGATTACATAGTTCGTTAGGTTATTATCATAACCCTGGTTCCCTGAAATAGAAATATAACCATTACTGAATGGGATATATCTCGTATAGCACGAAGCTGCTCCTTTAGGGATCAGCGACATTTTCTCTTCAGTCCTGCTGTGTTGGAGTGAACGCAGTGACCTTGAAGAGTAATGGTTACATTTCTATTTCAGGGAACCAGGGTTATGATAATAACCTAACGAACATTCCCTTTCAAGTACGAAATATAACTATTCCCGAATGGGATACAATACCCAAGCCGTCGCAAGTGAAGGACTTGCAGCACCGGCAGATGTGCCAAGAAAGACCGATGACATACTGTCTACAGTATAGTGAGGGTGTATACGATGCAAGGTTATCCTGAGTAACCTTAGCATTTAAACACCAGACGTCCAATTAAGGTGTGTGGCTAACTACCCCAGGACTTAACGTGGAACACAATGAAAAGTGTGTTAAAAGTGTGATCCCAAAACCAGGGTTCTGCTGACATACGGCATTCAGTTGGCAGAATCTGGTAAAAGTATGAGGCGTGGCCCATACAACAGCGTTGCAAATGTCTGAGACAGATGCACCCTGGAATAACGCCAAAGTGGTTGCAAGGCAAGAGGTTGCAAAAACAGTTGAAAATACTTGCACTTCACCCGCTTGGCGGAGGCAATATCAAGCAGGAAAGCTTTTTAAAATGTAGGGGCTCAAATAGCGGTCTTGTAAGCGCATCCAGCACTACATTGAGCTGCCAGCGAGGGACAAAGTCCCTTCAAGGGGGTCTTAACCTCCGAGCACCCTTCAAACACAGTCCCGCAAGGAACTGTGCTCCTAGGGGAGACCGAGTCAATTTTAATATGGCAAGCCGATATAGCTGGCAGGTAGACCTGAAGTGTGGAGGGGGATTTCCCTTCATCAAAAAGGTACTGCAAAATTTGCAGAATATCTGCCATGGGACAAGTCGTGGGGTCCAGTTCACGCAACTGACAGAGCCATACTGGGAGTGCATAAACGCTACCCTGGCATTCTAAAGGGTGTCAATAACCCTGTCAGATAACCCAAGGTGGCTCAAATGTCTCCGCTTAGGGACAAGACCCAAAGCTGCAGGCCTGCTGGGTCTGGATGCCTGTGACAAGACAGCGTCACTTGCACGGCTGTTGTTTACCAGGAGGTGAGACTCAAACACAGAAGGTAAGGTGATGCTAATGCGCACGTTTAATGATAATAATTATAATAATAATACACAAAAGACAATAACAAAACAAAAGGGTATAAAAACACTTACAGTACTACAGGACGAGACATAAGAACATAAGAAAGTTTACAAACGAGAGGAGGCCATTCAGCCCATCTTGCTCGTTTGGTTGTTTGTAGCTTATTGATCCCAGAATCTCATCAAGCAGCTTCTTGAAGGATCCCAGGCTGTCAGCTTCAACAACATTACTGGAGAGTTGGTTCCAGACACAATTCTCTGTGTAAAAAAGTGCCTCCTATTTTCTGTTCTGAATGCCCCTTTATCTAATCTCCATTTGTGACCCCTGGTCCTTGTTTCTTTTTTCAGGTCAAAAACGTCCCCTGGGTCGACATTGTCTATACCTTTTAGGATTTTGAATGTTTGAATCAGATCACCGCATAGTCTTCTTTGTTCAAGGCAAAAACTCTATAAAAACCGAAGTAAAATCCTAGTCAAGTGTCACCAACTTGCTAACTACAAGTTGTGTGATCCATGCTCTGAAGATCTCTGATCAAGCTGATTGCTGTTGGTGTCGTGTTCAGAAGTCTTTGTCTTTGAAGACAGTTCCTGTCCTTACCTTATACTCTATACTTCCATATATAATTTGGGAGATAAGAACTACTTGGAATCTATATCTCTCCTATATTGGTGCATTGCTATAAGGTATATGACTTATGTTTTAGTCTATGAGAATGACATATTGGATGTTTTAGGACTTAGCGGTGGGCGTCTTTAGTTTTATGCATGCGTAGCCTTAGAGCAAAATATGTTGTAACCATAAAATGTATTGAAGTATGAATGCTAACAACTGTTAAGGCACTGGACTGCCCAGATTGTCTGTCAGCTGGGATTCGACGTAGTCTGTAACTACTCGATCCATGTTTTAGCAGTTAATAAACCAACGGAGTACTAATACTGCTCCGATTCGTTAAAACTTCAAATCAAATGAGTCTGTGTGAGTTTCTTGATTATTAAAAGTCATCTGGATACGTTGCAAGCCCAGTGCACGAACGATCCACTTACAGGAGTCTGAAACATCTTAATGTCCTCCTGAACGTCTCCCCTGAGTTTAAGAGTGGGCTTAGAGTATATATATATATATATATAAATAAAATGAAAACATGCAAACCTGACAGAGGGGAGCCCTGTCCAGACAGGATGGACGAAGATCGCTCCACAGAGCATGCACTTAGAAAAGGATGTGCAGAACACACAAGAGTTGTAGTTGATGAGTGTCTCCTTTGCATGTTCTGGACCCAAGCAGGCAGCGCATCTGCTGTGCTTGTCTTCTATGGGGAGACCAGTTTTGCATAGACCACAATAATAAAAACCAGGCAGAGTGTAAACAACTGCTCAGCTGTACTACTATAATGGTACTTACTGCAACAGGTACAGTATACAGTACTCATAACCAAAAATTTACCTTGCCAGCAGCAATGCCGCTATGTGACAGGCAATAGCACCTTAATAAAGTTAATCAGGGATAGCACCCAAGAGGGTGATCTGAACCGCTTCAATGTACAGTGCCTGAGCACTAGTACAGTACTGCACGATGTGGTGCGGTTATGGTCCGTTACAGCACAGTGTCAATAGACACCACGATACGGTGCACAAGGCGCGGTACCCACGGCATGGTACTCATGGTACGGTGAACACGGTACAATACCCACGGTACGATGCACAAGGCGCGGTATCCATGACACGATACACACGGTACGGTGCCCACGGCATGGAACACACGGTACAGTACCGGTGAGGTACCCTCACTCGCTGGGAACGGGGAAGCAATATATATAGGGTTGCCCACCTATATAGCTTTTGGCAATACAACACAGTCCTAAAACTGGAGGAAGCCTGCTGTCAATGACTTTGCAATGGTACTAGCAGAACCAGAGCGACAACAAAACACTGTAGGAAGGACTGCGAACAGTCAGACCCGAAGCACAGCTGAGCCCAGCAAATGCTAGTGAATCGGCAAAGGGTAACCTTGTTCATTGTACAAGTACCGGAGGGAACAGAAGCAGGTCTGGGACCTACAGATACCATTGGTGCGATTTAGGGATTGTGGCAAAGTGGCTGCTGATTGGAAACAGGTGCAGTGATGCAGTGCAGAAATAATCACGCACCAGGAAACTGTAATCCGTTTGGAAAAGGGCAACTTTTATTTATAACTCCCGGTCTGGTGACCAAACAATAAACCTCCGGCAATACACACCAATGTGTAAAGCACGGAAGAAACAATAATAAATGGATTGCAGTCCAAATAATAAACACACGTTATCCGCCCCGCAATAATATAATACACGGTCACCAGTCCGGGTGTGTGCAGTAGTGCTCGTGGTGGGTGATAACAATTAAACAGTGACTGTGGTGTAGTGTTGTTTCGGGTAGTGCTGGCCCAAAGCGACAAAAGACAATTACTAACAGCGACAAAACAAACAAAACACTCACAAATCCTTTTTCTTATTTTTAGGGGTTTCTCCCGGTCCTTCCAGTTCCTTGTCTCTCAAACCAATTGAAGTAGTAGATTGCGATTCTCTGTCCCCTTTTATGCTATCACCAGGGCCCCGATTTTATCGCGTTTCCTTAAAGCAATTTCATTTCAGGAAAAGCACATTTTTCGCATTTTTTCGTTGTACTCTTTGTAACTGTTTTTTTTTACTACCAAACTCTAATTTTAGTGTTGAAAACTGTATAAATAAATGCAAAGTGTATAGTGTACAGAACGCATAAGAGCAGGACAGAGGAAAAAAAAAATAAGGCAGCATTAAACATTCTTTACACATTGATACCATCAAAACAGCACAGCCGTAAATGCATATGAAAATATGAAAGAATACAAAGATAGCTAGTGTATTCAAATTTAAATCAATAAATTTAGTACTTACCTAACTCGTTGTTCTAATGCGCTGTTGGAAACTCGATTGTTAAAAAAGAAAAGAAAGAACAATGTTCAACGTATTGTTTTTAACTGGAACTATTCACAAGGCCGTTCGATTTATTTGTTCATATACACTTTTGATAGTTCGGCGAGGTTTGTTGGCTTTAGGCTGTGTCTCAGCTGGGAATGCACAACTCCATAAACTGAAAAACTTCTTTCCACATCGCAAGTATTGCAGGGTACAGCTAGACACTGTGCAGCCATTTGATGTAGGCGAGGGAAACGATCCTTCATTGAAGACCAAAAGATCAATGAATTGGTGTCCTGGGGCACTTCCAAAGCCGCAGCTCGATATCCTCCCATTTCTTTCACAGCGTCCTCGGTATATCCAGGTAAGGAAGCCAAAAGCGAATCGTTTCTGTCCAGTAAGTTGACAAGGTTCGGGTTCAAAAGCCTGACAGCTTTAAAAAACCCAGCAGCAGGCTGGCAGAACTTGGGGGCAGGATCAGATGGTTTCTTATCTAATGCAAAGTACTGTTTAATTTTCTGCACAGAAAGCTCCAACGATTGTTTTGCATTACCGGTATTCAAGGGTAAAGTTTGTAGTTGGTTAGTAAAAAAAGAAAGGAGATCCATTACATCGTTGTAGACACGCGTTACACACTGACTGGGAGACTCACTTTTCATAATTCTGCTACAGATCGCATGACAGTTGTCGGCAATGTAACGGACTTCACGCTGAACAGACTTGGATTTTAATAATTTTAATAATTCCACATCGTGGAAGCAGAACTTTCCATTTCTATTTCTAGAAAAGCAGTTAAAAGCTCTGTGTTTTCATTGATGTATTGGACAGCATCAAACCATGTTTTCCAGCGGGTAACAATTGGCTCTGGAGGTCCTGGTACCTTTTCAAGTGGCTTTCCTGTTTTTTTGGACACGTACTTTCGGTAACGCAACTTGCGCGCAGCTGATTGTTTGAAAGATTTTTTCACTGATGCAACTGTTTGGTTGGCAAAGGTAAACTTGGTCTGCCAAATGTTTCCGATAAGTGCATAGAAATGCACTGTACATGTGACATGAATAGAGTTCACAGCCATGCCTTTGATAACAGACTCGTAACATTTATTCATATTTGCAGCATTATCAGAAACAAATGCAGCAATTCGTTCCCATTCAATACTGTACTCGCAGAGAGTTTTGACAATTCACTGCGCTATTGTTGCTCCGTCTGTTTATTGTAGGAACACAGATTGCAGAAGTTTGACTGCTGGACAGTTATTCCTGTGATTGATTTTGGAAACTACTATATTCAGTACAAAGCGATCTTCGTTGTCTGTCATTTCATCTACCAATATAGACAGCCATCCATCTTTGACAAACTCGAAAAGTTCGCCTCTTTGAGCTTGAAAAACTTTGGGCGCGTATTGTTTCCTCAGCCAGTTGGCTGATGGTATGACTCCCATAGTTTTCATGTTTTGTTCCAAAAATATTTTAAAGCTAGGGTTATCTACCTTTTCTAGCGGGATATCTGCTTTTATCAGTGCTTCTGTCAGCTGAAATCTAGCCAAGTCTCTAACTTCGCCAGCTTTGGTCTGAGCAGTGAACAAACTTGAAACAGTAACTTGCTTTTTTCCTGTCTCACCAGAATCACTCTGCACTAACTGCAGCAGTTTTCTTTTCAGGTGTTTCTCGCTTTTAAGATGTTTGACACAAGTGTCCTTTCTATTGTGGTCTACTGCTTCGTTACACACCGAACAAAATAATATATCATCCGATGAGTGAAACTCACCAGAAGGAAAATCTTTTTCGCGTTGCTTAGCTGAAATGCGGGATGTTGATGTGCGTCTAGCTGCCATAGTTGCAGTTTAAAAAGGCAGGTTTTTTTGTTTGTTTTTTTCAGTTTTTCACTTCCCTTTAACCACAGCTTAGCGGCAGGAAGCATATAGTAAAACGAAATGCACCCAGAAATAATATGTCATAACAAGTGAGCATTCTTTCATAGGACTAAATGTTTCATTATTACATTATGTAGAGTTTTCGCAATATCCTCCCTAAAAATGAAAATTTCGCGTTTTGTCGTGATTTTTCGTGATCGCGATAGAATTGTGGCCCTAGCTATCACGCATGACTCCTTGGTAAACGAGTACAGCTGTCTCTACTATCTGCAGCTGCTACGTCGTTTCCCTTCCGGGTCAATACGTTCCTGCAACAGAGTCTTGCCTTCTTCCACACTGACCGACTTCCCGGCCCGGCGAAAGAACTGTCAGACCAGCCTGTTCAAAGAACTCTACTTTCACTGCTTAGCACCCTCACAGGTCGGGAGGGAGATTTACAACCAAAACTCATTGTATTTCTGTCACAGGGATGCCCACCTGTAATGCGCTCGGCTAACCAAAAACCACGGCAGAGTACACAATACGTGTAAGCAGCAATTACTGTAAGCATGTAAATAATAAAATCGCATACATAGTATAAATACACAAGCGAAAAGCATATACAAGTAATTTTGATACTTATCTCTCTCATCTCAGATCTGGATGAAAGGAAAAATGTGTTAGCAGTCTTTTAGCCCCTGGTGGCAGGCTTGACTGTGTCACAGGCACTACGTGCAACTTTGATATATCTTTTTCAGGTTACAGGGTCTTTAAGAGCTAAATGAGATAACTTATTTACAAACCGCTAACCAAGACATTACAACAGTCTCTTGACACAGGGGTTGTACCGACAGACTGGAAAATTGCAAACGTAATACTGATCCACAAAAAGGGAGACAAAACCGAACCAGGTAACTACAGACCAATAAGCCTGACTTCTATTATATGTAAACTTATGGAAACTATAATAAGATCCAAAATGGAAAATTACCTACATGGGAACAATATCCTGGGGTCACAAATGGAGATTAGATAAAGGGGCATTCAGAAGAGAAAATAGGAGGCCTCCTCTCGTTTGTAAACTTTCTTATGTTCTTATGTTCTTAAATACCCATGAGGTAATGGTTACATTTCGTACTTGATAGGGAACAACGCTGACTGTAGTGCTGAGTTTTTGTGCAAACAGAGTGCACAAGAATGGAGCACTAGTAATGGTCTTGGTGCCGACCGAGCTGTTGATACCGGATTCTGGTACCAAACCGAGTCACTGGTACTGGCTCTGGTACCACGAGAACTGGCGTGCAGGTCAAGACCTGAAAGAGCCCTGGCAACTGCAAGCATGCACTGTTAAACAGACAGGGGCTGCAGATCGCCTGCTAACTAGAATAATCTAGTGGCCTTCGTTGGCAGTGGTGCTAAAGCAGACACAGCAAAGGCAAAAGACACTTGGAATAAATTCTGGTCGAAAAGGCTGCTGCCAAATCAACAGCACAGTGTAGCAAAAAGCCCTTAACAATGGCAAAAAGCTGGCTGGAAAAAACAGAAAGCTAGCACAGGATACCGTCTGTGAACAGAGGCGAACCTAGGATGACAGTCTAACGCTTCGCACAGCACACAAGTCCGTGGTGGGACTTCAGAACCTAGGCTAAGCTAGAATTATACGCTTAATATTTAAGCAAATGTATTTCCGTATTTCCCTGAAAGGTCAGAGCTCACTCCTTTCTCAAGCAGGCTGAAAGAAAAATGGCACTGATCCCTATGCAAGTCGTAGAGATGACGTCTGATACAGACAGGGCTCGTAAAGGAGCAGCTTTGATGTAAGTGCTCAGATAATTTGGGCTGTAAGAGCTATATCCCATTCGGTAATGGTTACATTTCGTACTTGAAAGAGAATGATATTTGACAGACTTTGGAAGTCGATGGATATAAAATTCAGAGCATAAGAATATTTATTTCTGCTCCTAGTTCATTTTATTTTTTTAGCCTGGAAAGATAATGAAGTTAGCATTTTATTTAACTTTCAATCTGCCTATACAGACTGTACCTTTTATGGGATCAAGAATCAAAGTGCAGCTCTTGGTTGTATTATATATTGCCATAATCAATCACATAAGTTAAAAGATGCAACATCAAGGATATCATTAACCAAGGCCTTTTGATGATCAAACTTCAGTGTTAGGTTAGACCCATAACTACAAAACCGAATAAAGCGTAAATTAGAAAACATGTTGGCAAGTAGTTGATACATTTGTTTTGAGACAATCAGCATAACAACTGAATCCATGGGATAATTATGACAGCACTACATCATTATAAAAGTACATAAATGTACATGCAGCTTACCTGTGACTGTACAGGCGAATAAGGACTGCCTGGATCTCCACTTAGCAAGGTTTCACTATTCATTTTCGTCTTCAGACAGGCAATGTAGCGACTACAGAAGTCTTTACAGAGGTCATTCACTTTTTCCAACTCTAGGAGGTGTATGCGCAGGACCTGAATAGCTTTCACCATCTACAGGGGAAATAGATCATATCACATTTAATAAGCATTTTTAAATTTGTGTAAATGTAGACATTATTCTTTTTGCATTGTCTATGGGAAAGATCTGCATACTCATTGAATCTAGCAGGGGTGCAAACAATAGCTCTACATTACAGTCTGTGTCATCAGGTATTTTGGGTCACAAAGCGTTTGAGAAAAAAACACCCCTCCGATAAATTTTGCAGTACTCAAGCTCACATGGATTTGAGCTTTAACTTTAAAATCGGGTCAAATGGATTGTAGAGCTGCACCACTGCAATCTGCTTGTATTGTTTACAGTGAAGTTGCTGTCAATATCACAACTTGCAACCACATACCGATCTATGATACCTGGATCTATGATATACTGATCTATGATATAAATCAAGAAAAACTTCAAATCAGTTGCAATGTGGAAAAGAGTGTAAAATGCTGCAGATGTTATCTTCATATACAGCTGTATTACTATTTATTACTAGTGGTCTCAGTGGTGCCAGTCATCATTATTTATTTCTTAGCAGACACCCTTATCCAGGGCGACTTACAATTGTTACAAGATATCACATTATTTTTACATACAATTACATTATTTTTTTACACATTATTTTTTACATACAATTACCCATTTATACAGTTAGATTTTACTGGAGCAATCTAGGTAAAGTACCTTGCTCAAGGGTACAGCAGCAGTGTCCCCCACCTGGGATTGAACCCACGACCCTCCGGTCAAGAGTCCAGAGCCCTAACCACTACTCCACACTGCTGCTGGACAGTCATGTCCTTTTGTACATTAACCTGTATTTCTCGAGATGAATGTGATGTTTGTGTGGTGTTTATCATTTTTAAATGGTAAAGTTGCACAACTAGTCACTCACACATTTTGCCAGAGATATGTGTATTTAGTGTTACAAGTAAAAAGCCTTAATCTCAAATGGTTTCTCAAAAAAAAAAAAGAAAAAAAATGTCATTAAAATAGAGCTTGCTGGAATTAATGAGGTTGCCTAACAGACACATTTTGGGGAGAAACTGGAACAGAACTCATGTGTTATGTTTTATCATTTTCATCTGCTTTCTTTGCATCATTCACACTGGTGTTGCTTTAAAATAATCTGCTTTCAGGAGACCTAACAGCTGTTCATCACTGTGAGACAGTTTTTGCATGCAGCAGAAGAAAATGGTGCTTTTCTTTTAAACCAGCGCTCCATTTCTTTTTTTTTAACTCTTTACACTCAGCCCTATTTCCGCCTGTTTTTCATGGTTTTCATGTATGTATGTTTAACTGCATGCATGTAACATATCAAATTAAAACACCACAAAATTTCCTTTCATATTATGTAAGCTGCAACAGGATCAGGCATATGTGGTAGAGATGAGAATATACGTAAAACAATAAATAAAAAAAAAAACATTTTTCCAAAAAAACCATGTGTGGTCACTGCTATATATAGTGCAACCATAGATGGCTCAAAAAAAAAAAAAAAAAAAAAAAAAAAGGTGGGGGGTGGAGAAGCTGAGCTTGCAAGCTTTCCAACGATACTGCCCCTTTCAGTCTAGCTGCTACAATGACGGAGCAATAGCCTCAAAAAGAAACCTAAGCTGTTAACTCTGTCACATGATGAGAGGCTTAACTTCAGGCAGTCGTAGTTCCGACTAGGAGTACCACATACACACACTGAATACGTCTTTGGAAAGCCCCGGGTCTGTGAACCAGTTAGGCGGCTTTTACGGTGCTTCAGTAATATGTGCGTAACCTTCGGTCCGCTGGTGCCCCAAAATGAATGGGGCTGAGTTTTAGAGTTAAAGCGAAAGCCACCGCTTGCAATGCAACACCTAGATAGATTTAATATCATCTTTTTTTTCAAAACTGTTTACTTATTGCAGCGTACTGTTTCTATAATGCTTAAAGATATCGGCTGAGAATCACGTACGAGAGAATAGTCTTGCGGCACATCCAGATCTACTTTTATTTATTTATTTATTTATTTATTTTAACGAGAACTACTCAGAATGCGGCTCATAGTGCTTTAGTCACTGACACTCAGTTCCTTAGAGACTGTTGTAGCGTTTCAGGCATTCTACAAAAATACAGTAGAGAGTTGTCAAAATCCATAGTGTCATATTAATAGAATGGTGCAAACTGAGAAATAGATCATACTTTTTTCTTTACTTCTGGATATAATCTTATCAGTGGTTCAAATATGAAAGCTTTATTATGTCAAATTACTTTTAAAAATTAAATTGAAAAATATTATTGCACATGTCTAAAACATACATATTTGTGATGTCTTTATGATGGCTAAGTTTTCTGGCTGAAATAGAAAGGTCTGTGAAACACTGAGAAAAGCTTTGGGCAGCTTCAGCACAGTATGCATCTGGTATAACAGTTCCAACAAAGAAAACTTAGTAGGTAGTTGTAACTCTTAACTGCCTGGATCTCTTCTTGGTTAGGACTGTTATTAGGAGCAAACTTGACTACCCACTTGGGACCCAGAAAATATCCCTTGACTGTGACTATAAAGTCCCACAGTATACAGTATATCTCTGGCTGAGAGCAAGTAAACAACATCAGACCACATGTTCCACTGTGCTGTAATCGTAAGGCATGCCTTCTTTAATTAAGATCAAAAACAGACCACATAAATCAAACTTTCTGTAGTTATGACAGCTTTATATTTTCATTGTCCTCTTAAATGACATTTAAGTTCATACTCATTTCCATAGAATATAATATTTCAATTTAAATTAATGGGCATTTTAAACACAGTTTAAAACGGCAAAGTGGGAAATTAACCCCATTAAAACTTAACAAAAACATTGAGATATGAGGACGTTTTAATATCAAAACATATCAGTCAATATCTAGGTAAACACACTTCCAACTTCATAAGGACATTCTTTACCAAAATTATTGACAGTAATCACAAACTCCTAAAAGGTATAGACAATGTCGACCCAGGGGACTTTTTCGACCTGAAAAAATAAACAAGGACTAGGGGTCACAAATGGAGATTAGATAAAGGGGCATTCAGAACAGAAAATAGGAGGCACTTTTTTACACAGAGAATTGTGAGGGTCTGGAACCAACTCCCCAGTAATGTTGTTGAAGCTGACACCCTGGGATCCTTCAAGAAGCTGCTTGATGAGATTCTGGGATCAATAAGCTACTAACAAGAAAAGGGGAAGATGGGCTGAATGGCCTCCTCTCATTTGTAAACTTTCTTATGTTCTTACATACAGTTACTTATCCATACGTACCTTCTATGCATGTCTATTTACATTTTTACTTGTACACACTGTGGATGTAGGTCAAGGTAATCAACTTTTTCATGAAATAGATAACAGACATGATTGTCAACTGTTCCTTTTTTATTACGCCACGTAATTAACCTTTAAATTTATTAGGTATCTTATGTTTTTCCACAAAAAAACATTTTTTGGTTTTCTACAGATTTTTCTTTTCAGTTCAACACACACCAAACAAAACTCAAAAATCCACATTTGCACCAAAATAACGACAAAATGGACACCTACAATAAATATGAATATCAACTTCTCTTCTTAGATTTCATTTTACTTAAAGGTGACCTTGCACTTACCAAATTATCTAGATCTGGATCTTCACTGAAAAAGGCCTTTCCTTCTTTTTCCTGTATCCTGACAAAGTTTTCAATGTCCACATCAAAACTGGCAGAAGTAATACACTCTGAGCCCTGGGTTGACTGCTCACATTTCTCAAAAAGTAATGCCAACAATGGAAAGAGAGGATGCCTGGTAATAAAAACAGAATATCAAGTAAATTATAGTACACAAAGCGCATTGTGATTTGCTGTGGAGATATTTGTCTTACCTGAGTAGCTAACAAAACAACTTGGAAAATTAATGCAGCTTAAATTCTAATTGCTGCATGTAGTCTTCTGATCAAACAAACTCAGAGCAGCTGATTCAAATTCAGCGCTGTTCTGAGACATGGGGAAGGGGCGGAGCTACAAGCACAACAGAACACAACAAAGCGAGGCAGTACTTCCAGCGACAGCGTGGGAGCAACATCGTGTGAGAAGTGCATTGTTTTAAAAGTGCAGAGCAGTTAGACGCAGTTTGAAAGCAGGTTGACAGCTGCAGAAGCTAAACTAAACTTAAAAATAATAATAATAATTAACATGGTCTACAAGCCAGTAATCTGTGACACCTGTATGATGTGGGAAATCCGAAAAAAACCCAGCAGAGCTAAACCAAGTTTGTGTAAAGTGCTGCAAGATCCAGGACTTGCTTAAACTAGTAAGTATGCTAGAAATGGAGCTGCAGGAAATGAGACAGCAACAGG